>JAZDUH010000245.1:3765000-3972500 GCA_036419115.1 Scarus forsteni | reverse complement strand
CAAAATTGATGGACAAACCACTAAAAGTAACAGGTAAACATCTAACTAATAGACAAATAATCCAAACCAACTGATAAACCATCCAAACAAAGAGGAAAACAATCTAAACTCACAGATAAACAGTCCTCCAAACTAACAGATAAACAATCTAACATAGACACTATGTTATTATTACCACACATGGATTATTTGGTCAATACTTCTGATGAGAGAATATTAAAAACATGAAGTAATTTTGTGATCCAAAAACAAAAACAAAAATAAATAAATAAATTTCAGAAAAAAAGCATGCATTTTTAATATTAGTATTTAAGCAAATATGGGTGTGGGTTGATTTTAGGGTACCAAACATCAATAAGCCCAAAAATTTGTTTTTTCCCTTAACTTTTGCGTTTACATTCAAATCATTGTCAGTATGATTAAGGGCTCCAATAAAAGTTGTTTTGGTTTATTTATGGGGGTGGGGTACTCAGGGGCCGCAGCCTACATTAAAGAAAGCACACAGAATCAAATTACTGCTTACAGTATAATAGCTCTCTGGGTTTACTTCAGAATGACACTTGGAGAAAACCCCTTGTGGGTCCAACAGCAAGCCGCACCAGTGTTGGGCATAATGCTCTACAAAAAGAAATACTCTTGTGAACAGGCAGGCTCTTAATGGACGAGTTTCTACATTGAAAGGCAGGAAAACTTTGACCTACGCTTGTCCAGACTCGCAGAGCATGGATCCTGAAGTCTTGCAGTCACATCCCTGCAGGATTTTTTTGTCTTCCATGTGTTAAAGAACACTTCGGGCGTTCCTTCAATAAGTCCCCCACCAGTTCTCAAGTCATCAGCTTCCACGTCATTAAAATTTCCACAAATTCCTTTTGGAAAGAAAAACAAAGATCTTTAAATTTACAAATTTATTGGCAAAATGAACAAAAAAAATTAAGAGATGTAATATACCTTTGAGTTTGCCTTTATTGGATACGCTGGCTTTGATATAGATCTGCATGATGGGAACCAGCTGAATCTCCAGAAGCAGTCCATAAGAGGTTTGGATTATAATGAAAAATGTTGATGGACTAAAAATGGACACATCATCTGCAGGGTGAAAAAGTTCAAATTAAAATAAACTGTTTTATTAAAGCAAGCTTGGGATTTTTTTTAATTTGAAGAAGAGAAACCATTTAAAAAACCAACCACTTACCCTCATAGAAAGGCAGCGTGGAAACAACTTTGTTATATCTCGTTTTTCCAGTCGAGTCAACTGAGAACCGCTGAGAAAGGAAAATAGCAAAGTTCATAATTTAACAGATTCTTTTACAAAACATGCCAAAGAAAAACACCCACTCTATTACTCTATCAAAAGAAGATCCCCGGATACCAAAATCTAATGGCAGTGTATGTATATACAAAAACCCAAAACCAATGAAGTTGGCACGTTGTGTGAATTGTAAATAAAAACAGAATTCAATGATTTGCAAATCCCTTTCAACCTATATTCAATTGAATACACAGCAAAGACAAGATACTTAATGTTCAAACTGGTAAACTCTGTTATTTTTTGCAAATATTAGCTCATTTGGAATTTGATGCCTGCAACATGTTTCAAAAAAGCTGGCACAAGTGGCAAAAAAGGCTGAGAAAGTTGAGGAATGCTCATCAAACACTTATTTGGAACATCCCACAGGTGAACAGGCTAATTGGGAACAGGTTGGTGCCTTGATTGGGTAAAAAAGCAGCTTCCCTGAAATGCTCAGTCATTCACAAACAAGGATGGGGCGAGGGTCACCACTTTGTGAACAAATGCGTGAGCAAATTGTCCAACAGTTTAAGAACAACATTTCTCAACCAGCTATTGCAAGGAATTTAGGGATTTCATCATCTATTGTCTGTAATATCATCAAAAGGTTCAGAGCATCTGGAGAGCTCATCTAAGATAGACTGATACAAAGTGGAAAAGTGTTCTGTGGTCTGACGAGTCCACATTTCAAGTGGTTTTAGGAAACTGTGGTCGTTATGTCCTCCGGACCAAAGAGGAAAAGAACCAGCCGGACTGTTATAGGCGCAAAGTTCAAAAGCCAGCATCTGTGATGGTATGGGGGTGTATTAGTGCCCAAGGCACGGGTAACTTACACATCTGTGAAGGCACCATTAATGCTGAAAGGTACATACAGGTTTTGGAGCAACATATGCTGCCATCCAAGCAACGTCTTTTTCATGGACGCCCCTGCTTATTTCAGCAAGACAATGCCAAGCCACATTCTGCACGTGTTACAACAGCGTGGCTTCGTAGTAAAAGAGTGCAGGTACTAGACTGGCCTGCCTGTAGTCTAGACCTGTCCCCCATTGAAAATGTGTGGCGCATTATGAAGTGTAAAATACAACAACGGAGACCCCGGACTGTTGAACAACTTAAGCTGCTCATCAAGCAAGAATTGAAAAGAATTCCCCCCGAAAAGCTTCAAAAATTGGTCTCCTCAGTTCCCAAACGTTTACTGTTGTTAAAAGGAAAGGCGATGTGACACAGTGGTAAAAATGCCCCTGTGCCAACTTTTTTGCAATGTGTTGCTTCCATTAAATTCTAAGTTGATGTTTATTTGCAAAGGAAAATAGTTTCTTAGTTTGAACATTAAATATCTTGTCTTTGCAGTGTATTCAATTGAATAGAAGTTAAGGCTTCAGTCACTTAGTTGAAATGTGTTGAAGCTTTATTTCATTGTTCCTGCCTGCTGCCAGTGTATTTGTTGCCGACTTATCTACTGATACTGATAATACTGATTAGTGGCCCTATCTCCCTGCTATCATAACCCTGTCTGTCACTGCAAAATTCATTTTGTAGCTGAACTTGACAAAATTCAGAATATAAGGTCTCTGAGCCAGGAGAGGGGTCTGGCTGTACATCATAAGTGCCAAAGAACCCCTGACTATTTTATACATTCCAACTTGTTTACACAACTGTGATTGTAGATCAAATTTAAGTTTAGTCCACATTTAAGCCGTGGATCAACCTTACATACCTTCTCCTAGCTTTGTTATTTTGCTAATTTTAGAGAGATGAAAAAGTGTCAAAAATGAATATTTGGTGCAACACCTCCCAAGTAATTTTTACCTTTGGTGAAAATCACATCTACAGAAAAACACAACACGTACACAGCATAATACTTATTGAACACATTTCAAATAGTGTGCTTTATCAGTAGTGCAGCATTAGCGATGTTGTGGCTTTTCTTGAGTCAGTTTTTGTGTTGCACTGCTTATTTACCCAATCATTTAACAAAACTCAAAATAAACTAGAAGTGCTCCAATAGTCCAAACCTCTGCCATGTCATTTTAACAATTCTGGGTGAGAAACTGTCATAAATATGGGAAACTTCCTCATCTCATGCTGGATTCAGATCACCACTCAAGTCTCATCACCTTTCCCTTGTGCCATCATTCATCTCAACATTCCCTGACAACGTCATCCTGATCTATTGAAAAGGTTATGCACTACTAACAAAAATGCGGCAAACTACCTCATTTTACAATGTTAGTAAATCCATTAAAAAATTCTTTGATCTGCATATGGATTCTGATCACCATCAAAATCTAATCAGTTAGTCTATGGTCTATTTCTGACCTATCCTGTATATTGCATTTAAGTCTAATTTTGCTTCATGAGTTATCCTGTGAACAAACAACCAAACAAACAAACAGGCAAAAAAATAACCTCCATGATGGGGTGATTATAAGATAGGTCTAGAAATGTGTCAAAAAAAATTCATCAGGTTGAAGCAGATTTCCAAGGTAAATCGAGTCCAATTGTTTTATCCCTCTAATCTTACCTTGTTGGGAAGCAGAAGAGTGACAGCACTTAGGCTCGTTGATTTTGATGGCTTGGCACAGTCATGCAGGTCAGCGATGATGGTAAAAGTCCCATTTACATGCTGAAGTTTAGAAGATAAAAAATACAGAAAAATGAACTTACAGTAATTCTGTTATTATTAGCGATATAAAGTATCATTTTTTTTTTCCATTTTGAAGGACTTGCCTTTGAGAGAACATAAGAGCAGTCTCCATGAATGTCGTATTTATTATCATCAAAGGTGGAGAAGTGGGATCCACCCAGCACAGAGCAAGTACCAGGACAGTCCCCATCCACACAGGTCCAAGAACCCTGGTTACAGGTGCTATTGACACAGGTTAGTCAGTTCAGCTGGAAGGATTGTTTTACACACATTGCATGAAAATGTGAACATGGCTTTTAAGATAGTAAAAGGATCACCATTTTTTACAGTTCCTTTTGTATGACTCCCCTTGTTTGTATGGCTTGCCATCGTGTAGACAGGAGCACTGATCAGCAGGAACACACCCGCTGTTTGCAATGTCATCAAGGACAGTCCCTTTAAAAAGGCATAATGACAGGATTAGCATTAAGCCAAAAGTAAATTCCTTCCTCATTGTTAAACCTGCCTGGATCACCTTCGCATGTTCAGGAAGGGCTCTAAATAACATCTTTAAATTAATTTAGAAACCACGACAGTTACGGAGAGATAAAATTATCCACTGAGTGTAAATGCCAGTGGTTCTGTCAAATGTTTGAGTCTCTTGAAGGTGCTTAGATTTGTTTTAAAAGGGTTCTGTCAACACTTTCTACGGGTTGTTTTATGGATTGACTGGCGAAATATAAACTGCACTTTATATACTCAGCTATTTATCTGGCATGGTGGGTTGACCCAAACAGCCCCAAAGTACCCAGTTTCAGGAATGCTTGCACACTCTCCAACAAAAACGTAGCAGAGTGAACTGTTTTTTAAAATCCTCGCCTGACCATATTGTTATAAAACCTCTCCAATTTTGCTCTGCATCACTTTATAGCAACAGAACTTTGCAGAGATGATGCAAAAATATTTTATTATTCTTTTTTAGAGTGTTACAGCCACTCCAGTATAATTTCCAACAGATATTATTATTATTTTTTTATTTTTTTATTTTTTTGAGGCAAGGATGAAATTTTCATATTATTCAGATTTCTATTTTGATTTATTCTATCCCTGTAACACATGTACCGACAATTACACATCTGGACAAATCTCTCAAGTGTTACTTTTACTCAGCCTGACAACCAACCTCTCTGAAATCATACATCTCCGTCTTGCCAGCCTCCATTGTCCAACCGTTTCACTTGGCTAAATGCTTAATGGTCCAATCAGGGAAGAGAGGCGGGAGCAGCGGGAGCTGCGGGGCTTGATGACAAAAGGAAGTGACTTGACAGTAAGTGAAGTCACTTCCTGTTATATTATGGTGGCTAATGTTGGTTAGCCTGTGCTCATCGTGGTTACTCAGTTATACTTGGCGATATATAATTCTCTTCTTAAGTTCACTTCATAGGGATTGTCTTTGACAGGGTTCATATCACATATAAGCGTTAAATGATACATTTGTGTGGTATAATTTAATGTGAAAGGATTGTCTTAAGGTAGTTAACAGTTAGCCTTTACAGCTTACAACCATTAACTGTTGTTTGCCCTTGTAAGCTGTTAGCCATAGCGGCTTCAGTTAGCCATTAGCCGCTACATTTGGCTGCTACATCATAGCAGGGCTGCTTGATATGGATTGGTCTGTGATGAGTGCGATGAGCCAAACATTCGTCCAATCACAAGCTGCTGTTGTTTTTGAAGGTTCTGCCCCTGAAAACATTTTTACAGGGCTTCTCTCCAGATGGATTTGTGAAATATTTCCAATATGGAACTGTCCATCTGGCATGTCAGGTAAACTTTTATTATGTCACCAAAATAATTAAAATTGACCTTGTGGTTGCAGAGATACACTCTTTTCATTATAAGTATGTCATTTTCGAGGCGTAGGCTTAAAAAAGGGGCTTGGGGGGTGGGGGGCTGGTTTGGTGGAGTGGTTGGCAACCATGCATGCCTCATATACATACTTCTGTCAGTCCTGGTTTAAATCCCGCCTGTGACCAGTTTGCAGAGTGTCTTCCCCTACTCTCTCACCCCCTTTCACAAACCTATCCACTGTCTCTCTCCCATCAATAAAGGCACAAAATGCCAAACAAATACATTAAAAAAGGGGCTGGGGCTGTAGAGGTTAATGATCCTTTCACCAGGGAGGCTATGTTACTGTCTGTGTATGTTTGTTTGTTATTCTGTCTGTTTGTTAGCGAGATTGTGCAAAAACTACTGGACAGATTTTGCTGATAATTCAGGAGATGTTTGTAATGGCCCAAATGAAAAATGATTCAATGTCACCACCATTAGAGAACTTCTTTTTTTTGTATCAATAACTGTCTAATAATAATATCAACATGATTCTGAATGCAAGGTGTCTGTTTTCAGGGTCAAGGAAGATGGTTACTTTATCATGGAACTGTAACAGCAATATATGAGCTACCTTGGCAAATCTACCTTGGTTTGCTTTCTAGTTCTAAAATAAAATCACAAATATTTTCTTGTTTTTTTAGTAAGTTATTTAGGTATGATAAATATTATTGTGGTTGAATAACCATCCACGACTTATCTTAATTATTCCTCACAACTCTTTTTTTTAACATAGAGACCATTCTAATAAAAGAATGATTTTTTATTTGTTTAATACATTTAAACCTTATAATTTCTAAACAACATCAGAGTTTAAGCATTTTTAAAATCATAAATTGGGGTCAGTAGCTGTGTGTGGAGAATATTCCCTTGAATGTGTGCATATGTGGTTGCTTTGGTGGCGACTGAAAGACTGAAAGCAGCACAGTCAGTTAGTCAGATTGCAGAACTTTGTGAATTCAGACATACAACTTGATTACTTTTGAAGAAGATGCAGTGAATCAACTGATACAGATATGTATTCTGGATTACTGATATATGTAAATGATCTCAGTAGCTGTTTTTAAATTACTTCTATCCAGTCCTACAAACCACAGTAACTCTTCTGCACTGGTTTAAATTCTGTCTACTCACCCTCTGGACAGAAACATCCCTCTACGCAGTGCTCATGACACATTTTGCTGCCCTGTGGGTTGCTGCAGGTGTCCATGCAGGGAATACCACACTCACTATACTCCATGCTAAAGGGACATCTTTTTTCTACACAACATACACAAACATACAAGGTTTAAGCCACTCTGTAAGGTGAGACAGCACAGTAACAGTAATGTTAATACTTCAAGCTTAGAAAGAATAATTGTAAATATTGTGCCAGCTGTCCTCACCACATATCTGCGCCATATTTGATTTTGTTGGTTTCCTGCCTGCATGGACACACATACGGGTGAACTCTGATGCAGTCTGACACAGGCATGACGGGCCGTCGTTACAGGAGCACACATCCTTTGTGCAGGCTTCCAGCAGAGAGTCAGTGTCCACCAGGTTTTTACAGCTTTTGAAAGCTGGATCTGACAGCAAATCCTCACAAAGAGCTCTCTGTGGGTCAAAGAAAAGGACTGATTTAAATAGTGCTCAGGCCGGCATCCCATTAGGTGATATTCAACAGCATTTTGAGAACTAGGGCAACCAGGGATGGATAAAACAGGAAAGCACTAACACTTCACTTTATGTACCTACACCAAGGAGGTAATGCCAACATCTGTCCGTCTGTCTGTTTCAAAGATAACTCACAAAGTTCCAATCAGACTTTGATGAATTATTCAGATAATATTTGTCATGGTACAAGGAAAATGTTATTTAACTTTTGTGGAGATCCAAAAACAGATGTGGATCCAGGAATGTTTTGAAGAACTTGATAACATTGCGAGGCAAGGCAGAGTTAAGCATTTTGTCCCCTATGTAATTTATGACCTCTAAAATTGGGTAACATCATGTCAGTAATGCCTTTCTATCTGCTTGCTCTTGCTGGCTATTCTATGTATATTGCTGTTGGAACTCCTACCTGGCATAATATAGTATTTACCATTTCAGGTTGGAGAATGAGCTTTAAAATTATCTAAGGTATACAACACACTTGATGATTATTTCAACATATAACTGTTTAATCAAAATAATCTAGCTTTATATCATCCAGAGCATAGGCAGCTGGATCACTTAATTATGTACCTATTCAATTTCTCACCAAAACAAATATCTCATCAGATGATGTGGCCTAGGTCTTCTGAAGCTCAAACTGAGTATTAAAAATGGAAAAAAAATAGATATTCTAAAGAAAAAAATCAAATGAGAGTGGCTGTGAAAATATTTTTTAATTGCAGAGGCCACAAAGAATGTCCCGACTGTATTAAAATGGCAAAAATAGATCAAAAAACCTCCCAGCTACTACAAAATTTGGACTTTCAGATCAGACTTTGGCATAAACTGTAGGTCACAAACAACCATAGCACATTTGAAGTCATGTTATCCATTCTCACAATCAGTTTGAACCTCAGCAGATCATCTTGACTGTGTCTTAATGCCTACATGCATGGATTGCTGCCATGTGACTGGCTTATTGAAAACTTGAGTCAGTAAGCAGTTAAAAAGGCCATGGTGTCTGTATTAGGTTGCTCAAGGCAGATGATCATCACACACCTCTTTTTCACAGTTTGTATAGTCCGGCTGAGGGATGTCTCCACATTGTTCATCAGAATCACTCAGTTTCCAGGACTCTCCATATTCTTCAATAAGAATTGTGTCATCTGGTTGCAGAGAAACAAAAGTTGAAGGTACATTTCTGTGTGTTTGTTTTTAGCTTTATAATTTAGTTCTTACCTATTTTGGTGAACTCATTCAAAATCTGTTGTCCGTTGAAATCACCACAAAGACCACAGGTCTTATTCATGAATTTTGAATCCAGCTCAACCTAAAGACCAGGAAAACAATAAAATTAACTAAAATACAGGAATTTGGCATAAATAAATTGTGCACTTTTGTCCACTACAGATAGAGACTGTCTGATTTCAATCCCTTTTCTCAGCCGTTTGAATGACCTTTGGGCTTCTGGTTGCAGAAATAGTTTCTATCCTTTAAGTTTAAAGTTTAAAGACTTAGACGGTAGTTTAACTCGATGGTTTATCTTCTGCATTGCAAATATTTTTTTTTTTAAAGATTGTTCTCTTTTTTGAAGTGGGGTTGCTCACGGCCCATGGCACTCATTCATGTGATTGTCAATGAAGCAACAGACTAGACCTGCCCCTTGGGGAAGATTATAATTACCCAACTTTTAGGGCATAACTGCACAAAAAACTATAAAATATAAACCTATCTATCTATCCAAAACTAACATTTTTATTAAATTCATTTTATACATGAAATAAAAATGATTCATCTTAAATTGATAGATAACAGTACAGGTAAACATTTAATGAAATACTATTCAACACCAGTTAAGATGTGAAGCCAGTTCTGTTTATCAGACGGTATAAAATATTAAAACTGAACATGTACATTAAAACCCCCCGCTGTTTTTTTGTTAGCTCTCATATATAAATACATGAAATCGAGCATTTCAACATTTAAACTGTAGTATATATTGTGCACGTTGTTTTTATTGATTTTTTATAACCCATGGCCCACTATCAGTACCTCCACAGCCATACATTTAATGATGGGAATTCTTCTATGTGGACTGAGACATTTCAACAAACTGTCAAATATGAGACTTTTGTTGAACCAATCTGATAATTGTTTTTCTTGTCAAACATGAACACATGTAAAGTTTAAACACAATCATTGACACTAACCTCTTTTGGATTTTTTTATATTTCTTGCAACTTTATTATTTGTAATTCATCATTAAGAAAAAGGACTAAGTGTCACTTAATAGATAGATCTATTAGTATATTAAGTGACAATAAAAGTATCTATCTATAGATGCTTTTATTACCAGACTTAAGGTCCATAAAAATAATATCTTAATTTGTTTTTACTTCAATTAAGAACTCAAATGAACAAATAGATATACATTTATCTTTAGAATAATTTATCAAATTCTTTAACATTTCCAGTTGCAGCAAAACTTTTTCATGGGCATTTTCATTATTATCTGGTTTGTCTGCCAAATTTTAACTCAACGACAGGACAATAATGATTAATATCTATCTATCTATCTATGTAATATATATATATATATATATATATATATATATATATATATATATATATATATATATATATATATATATATATATATATATATATATATATATATATATATATATATATATATATATATATATATATATATATATATATATATGTAAATTAGACTAATAAAATGATTACAAAGCACAATGAATATACATACCCAGAGAGCATCATCTTTGTTCCAAGAGAAAGACAAACCAAACTTTGCCTTGACTGTAACATAGTAATTGCTTTCTTCAATAGAAATGTCGCCCAGGCCAAATGGTGTGGAGATGCTAAAGTACAAAAAAAAAGAAAAATCACAGTAATATATTAGACAACAATCAGCAGAGTTACCTTTGACTCAATTACAGAATAAAATTGACCTCCACTCTTTAACCCCTACATCAGAGAAAGAGCTGGGATGTTCGTTTTTTCCAGTTAACACGACAATTATTTTCCTAATTAATTACTTTAAACAAAATAATTCAGCCAGAGGCTATGAGTTTAAATATTTTTTTTCGTTTAAACTACATTAATGTTGTAGATACATCATAAATACGTAGCCAATCTATATAGTAGATTAGTTCTTTAACCATTTTTGTCCTAGAAAACATTAAGCTGTCTGGGCACTAAATGAACATGTCGTCAAAACCATAAAAATTTAAGCAATGCCAACCCCCCATGTAAAAAGTGATTTCACTGTTTCTGATTTCCCACCTGAAGGAAAGACTTCAAAGCCTCATCTTACCAGAAACAGAGACAGCATGTCTTTTTGCTCAGCATAATCGGCCAAAGTCAGATCAAAAAATAGTCTAATCGTGTTTAACAAGTTAAAACATGTATCAACTATGAGTGCTCTGCAAGAACCAACTTCCGCCAAGGCATTTCCAACAGTGTCAAGCGAGATGTTGACAAAAATGTGGAAAACTGCCCTATCTCAACATCTCAAAATGTTAACTAATCTTTAAAAAAAAATCCTGGAACCACATCAGGATTTGCATTGCCACCAAAAAACTAACCAGCTCCTTCTTGTGCCATGACCAACATTCCCGAAAAATTTCAACATCTACTATGAAATACTAAAAAATAAACTGGCAAACTGAATGACAGATGGAATCAAACACATGACCTCCTTGGCAGTCGAGTAAGATACAGTAAACCAAAGTATGGGTGTCCAAACTGATGAGCTGGGGATTAAAGGATTAATCAGAAAATACTCACATGGTATCATCAACCTTGATGTTGTTCTTTTGTATTTCAACATTGTTTCCATCCAGTCTCATTGAGATCTTTTTGATAGTGCTGGCACCATCTTTCTCCTGCCGCTGGAGCTGAATACTAAATCTCTCAAAGCAGTCGTTGCAGTGTGAAACCAGGATGAAGTTGCATGTCGAGGGGAGCTGAAAGAAGTCTCCATCGAATGTCTTAAAATGGAACTTCCCCCATGTGCTGCAGAATCGCTCTTTGTGTGCGGACTTCATCTCTAGATAATGTAGGGGGAAAAAACAGTGGATAAACTCTGGATCAAATTATATTGTCTTGATTTCCTGCTATTCTCCAATTTTAATTTAATTCATTTGTACATTTTATTTTATTTTAGTCATTTTTAATTTTCACAAAGTTTTAGATGCTAATGTGTCCATCTATTTATTTCATGAAGTAATAAATTACCTCTTATCACCGGCTTTTTCGTCACAGGTTGCACTGGCTTTTCCGTCACAGGTTGCACTGGCTTTTCCGTCACAGGTTGCACTGGCTTTTCTGTCACAGGTTGCACTGGCTTTTCCGTCACAGGTTGCACTGGCTTTTCTGTCACAGGTTGCACTGGCTTCTCCGTCAAAGGTTGCACTGGCTTTTCCGTCACAGGTTGCACTGGCTTTTCTGTCTCAGGTTGCACTGGCTTTTCCGTCACAGGTTGCATTGGTTTTTCTGTCTCAGGTTGCACTGGCTTTTCCGTCACAGGTTGCACTGGCTTTTCCGTCACAGGTTGCACTGGCTTTTCCGTCACAGGTTGCATTGGCTTTTCCATCATGTGGTGCATTGGCTTCTCCATTCCCGGGTGCATTGGCTTCTCCATTTCCGGATGCATTGGCTTCTCCATTTCCGGATGCATTGGCTTTTCCATCATGTGGTGCATTGGCTTTTCTTCCATCATTGACATTGAGTGTTCGGACATCATCGGCATGTGCTTACCCATCATCCCTTTCATATTGCCCATGGCTTAAAAAAGAAGCATACATAGTCACTGAACACACCAGATAAAAACAGACTTCTTGAATATTTTTGTTCCAGGTTAAAAACCACAACAGAATTTTGTTTTCAGTGTATCACTCAAATCATTGATGCACTATAAAGTCATTTAAGTCTTTCTAAGTGTACATACCACCACTGGCTGTGCATAGTCCCACGCAGAGGCTGAGCAATGGTATCACCCATTTCAGTAGCATCCTGGCAGTTCTCATCCTTGAGCAAACCCTGCTCTGACTGAGATGGTGGTGCCACTTGGTCCTGCACTACCTATGTGCTGTATTATATGCTACAGGTGTTTGCAGATTAGGAGGAGTACAAGAGAAACATTGGGTGTTAACCCTTGTGGTTTCAGACTCTATTGGGATCACACCCATAAAGACGCTGCTTAAGACAACAGTGCATCTTCACCTATCTTCGTCAAGAAGCATCCTGTCAATCACTGTAAGACTCTATCTATCATCATCTTTGATTATTATAGATGAATTCCTCATATAAGTAATGGAAATGTACTTTGAGGGATGAGGATGCTTTACTTTTTAGTAAAAAATCCAAGCTGTGGGTTGTGGCTCATATCTACATAGGACAAAACCGAATTTGTTAAAGTTAAATCTTTGTAAATCCACTTACCACTGGACCATACATTGACCAAACATTTGGGAAAGACTTAGAGAGAGTATCATATGTTTACCGACCATCAGATATCCTTTCAGACTCATATATCGGTCTTTGGAAATTAGACAAAGTTGAGCTGGGTTGATCCACAATCTTTTTGAGGTTTTCTTTCCTTTTGTGATTTCGTAATATTTATGAAGAGGAACTCAGGGTGCAGGTTGGAGAGGGAGCGTGTCCAGTTCGGGTAACTCCCATGTTCATGTTTTTTCTTTTAAGAAGAAGATGTCACCCTCACTCTTGTCTAAATATAACTGCTGGTGTACACTAGGTCATGAGGCTTTGAGCATGATGTCCAGTGATTATGTTGCATGCATACATGTGAAGGGGCCCACAGGTGTGTCTGGAAAGTCAACAAAGTAACTTCTTACAGGCCTTACAATTAAACATCATGGGGTTAAGGAAAGGTGGGAAAGGACAACATCACTGGTTAGGTAACCACATGTGGGATGGGAATCGAAAACTAATTCCTGTTGATAATAGACAACAACTTCATTAAGGAATCACTTTCATTAAACTCTCATCAGAGGCAGCCAACAGAAACAATAACAGAGAAACCCAAAGTAAAATGACAGCAGACAGAAGACAGAGTTGGTTAATACTGAGGCTTAATTTTTGACAAAATGACACTTTGAACATTCTGATGGTTCAGTGGCTGGAAACCCAAGAAGCATCGCTCAAATGCAGCACATCACTGAATATCAGGAATGACATTTAATTTATATTGCTGCCACAGAACACCTATGTTGGTTAACTTCTGTCCACACAGAAAATCATCAGGAATCGATAAGAAAACTGTTATAACATCAGGTCAAAAAGCAGAATTGATTATGGCATTAGTATCAATAAAATCGTATCAAAAGAGTGGGGCAGGAATGAGTCCAAGACTGTGAAGGTGATTCAGCATTTAGCACTACCTGGTTCCCAAGGCTGAAAGCATATAGGATTTTACAATAGCTTAATGCATGAATACCTGTAATAATTTTGGTGATGAACATAAACATACAAGATTTTGACATTTAATCTGAAATAAAAAAATGCATCTGATTAATTCAAAGCCTCGTTACAGCTGTAAAAAGGGGGTTGTATATATATATATATATATATATATATATATATATATATATATATATATATATATATATATATATATATATATATATATATATATATATATATATATATATATATATATATATATATATATATATATATATATATATATATATATATATATATATATATATATATATATATATATATATATATATATATATATATATATACACCTGGCTTTTTCTGATAGAATTCCCATTGTTCTCTCCCCTCTGTCTTAAGTTCTTTCTGCTCCTGGGTGCTGAAGCTGCAGTTGCTGAAATGGTTCTGAGCTGGAGGGACGGAAAAATTGGCAAGATGTCTTCATGGGATAATTATAATTCTATATACTAGAAATCTGACTAACTTATATGATAGTGTTGTAAAGGCCATGATGAACAAACTGCTTTAATTCAATTAAAAAAAAGCTCAGAATACTTTTACTGATCAAGATTCACCCCATCTCGCTTTGACTTCGGCAAATCCAGTATGAGACAACACAAGATGCACAAACAGAAAAATCTTTACTTGCCAAAGAGAGACCGCAGTCACAACAGTGAGTATTACCACACTCATTTCAAAAGACCATTTCACGGACTATTTTTGGATATAGCAACCGATAATAATATTTTTACCAAGACGTGGCAACATATGTTTAATAGATGGATAAAACCTTCCCTCAAAGTTCTAAATCTTACAAATCAGAAAAGAGCAGGGTCAAGGCTTGCCTGCTCTTGCAGGGGGATTTAAAATTTACCAGCCCTGTGTTTTTTTTTTTAACCAGCACCATTTGTTTGAACAGCTGAGTTCAACTGCAACTGCTAAGTTCACCCCATGTTCTAAAATTATCGTCAAATCATAAAAGCACTTAATATAATATTTGGGTACCTTGACAGTAAGTGAAGTGAAAGGGTTCAATTATTTGTCTTATCTAAATAGTTGAACTGTGGCACAGCTACCATTGCACTGAAGTGACACAAAGTAAAAGCATTTCGCAAACTTTCTGTGGGATTAAATGTGGTTAGATTGTATCTTGCTATGATTAGCCCAGGATGTACTGTAGAAGCACTACATCCTTGATTACTGTCATCATCTACCTGCAGGGTCAAGCTAAATACATGACAGAAAGCTTTATGATGACAGACAAAGATGATAATGGCACTTTGTTTGTGCTAAGCTTATGGTTACAAGCCTTAATGAGGAAGACTTTCTGTAGTGACAAAACAGCACACAGCCACTCTATGCCTACTTACACTCACAAACCAAAAGGAATTAATCCCACCCCGCTGTTACATAAAGTACATATCTGATCAACAGAATCAGACCAGCAAAGCCAAACAGATTAAACTTTTATTACTCACAGCCACATCACAAAAAGCTTGGCTTCAGTATTTGTTTATCTTCATAAAACAGAAAGACAATCTATAACTCAAAGCTATTCAGTAATAAAGCAATAAAGCATCTCAAACTGTCAAACTCCTCATCAAATAACCTTTGGAGTTCTTTAGCCACATGTTTCACACATAAGCTGCAACAATGTCAAAATGTAAAGATGCACCACACTGTCCCACCTCTTCATCACTGAATGCCCACCCCTACAAATAAAACGTAACATTCATTAAAGAACAAAAAATTGCTCTCCACATCCATCTCCAACACAAACTGACTGTCACGATGAAAGGTACAGGCCAGTTTAAACAAAAATGAGACCTTGTGCTCTGAAAATATTGGTATGGACACTGGCATATGCAGTGATGGATTCAAACACTGGCATGTTCAATATCAGCAGAAAACAGTACTGCTGTGTTTTATATGCATAGCTACCTGCTTACATGGATATCAAACTATTATTGAACTTTTTTCTTATCATATTTTATGAAGAAGTTACAAAAGTCACTGAAAGTTGCTGCTACATTCTACTTTGTAAGTAAATCGAAGCAGTCCAAAAGCCAGCTGTGTATGTTGTAATAGTTCCCTCATAGGATTTCCAGTTCGTAAGTAAGTCCTTTTTCCAGACAAAAACCCTAAAATGACCACATGCTGTCTTTCTTTGGACTCCATATAATAAATCAGATTCCCAAGTAGTGGAGGGATTCATGATTGGCTATAAGGATTCATGTTATATATTTGTATATATATATATGTATATGTGTATCTTTATATGTATAGGCTATATGTATCTACAATATTGTATGCATATTTGTGTATCCATAAAATGAAGAGCTTTATGCTCTATTGTAAAGTGTGTTGAGACAACGCTTGTTATGAATTGGCGCAAAGATTGATTGATTGATTACTGTTTTTATGTACTCTCGACGCCATTGGAAATGAGAGCACACTCTCAATGGAATTTCAAGATTAAATAAAGAAAATGTATTAATGAATAAATGAAGTATGCAAACATCAGGACATTTGGGAACCTGAACATATTTTAACTTCTCCAAACTATTAATTACTTGGGTCTAACATCTACTAATCAACAAGACCACATTAAGAGCATTAATGTCCCAATCCCACCACAACCATGCCAGCACTGTTCAGATGTAGTTGGGTTGTTTTTGCGATACTTTGGGCTCTAATTTCGTAGACAAGGCGCAGTCTGGTGCACCCACGCCTTCGCCCCTCCCAACGGCGCAAGTGCCATAGAGGAGTGAAGATATGAGTGGGCTTAATGCAGCCGATTGTAAACTCTACCAGTCAAATGAATGCCTCTCCTTGTCTTTAAATGCGCTGAACCACCTCAGGTGGCTGTTGAGACCTCGGACCAGGGGAGGATGGCTCTCCTCAGGCTACCTTCTTCCTTCTCACACCAGCAGTCCAAGCGCGCAAGGAGGAAGAGGAAGGAGACGCGTTGAAATGCAATTTGTTTTTCTCATGAGTGATTTTGTGTTTCTTCAGTGTGACTGAGTACCTCCCTCCCCCTTACCCTTTAAAGGATGTCCACTTTGGGCTCTATCTTTACCTTAAGGCATAATTTTCAGAAAAGGTCATGAAACAAAGAATTTTGAAAAAAAAAAAAAATACTCAAAGAAGCAACTACTTGCACATATCGTTGATGTTGTTTTATGACAATCATTTATTTTTCTTTTATAGTATAAACTTCAGAGAAAAAGGCCACAGAGGTCACTGCCTCTTACAGCTGTGGCAGTGCTGTTTGTCCCTCTCAAAAAGGCAGATGATGCCTAGGATTACTGATACTGTTAAAAAAAAAACAATTGAAGTTTGTGTAATTATTAAAAACACTCAGTTTTTGATGCTGAATCACTGTATATGAAAAATAACATATTAACCATTTATTGAGGGACCAAATGTTGCTTGTTTTGTCTTTTGTTTCTAAAATAAGTTGAATGTCATACTACGGATATACTAGAATTTAGTCATGTTGGTAAAGGACAGACTTTTTTCTATTTTTTTCAGTCAAAAATGGAGTGTACAGGTTTTCCTGCATTGTGATGGACAGAGATAAGTTCAGAATTATAACTATCAAAGATAAAAGTTCAATTACAATATTGCGCATCATCACCTTTATTTATAACAAAGTATTTTACCCAAGAAAGAAGTCTATGAACATTTCTTCCAGGAATGAATCTTTACTGTGCGTGTATGGTAGTGATTGGTGTGTTTGGTAAAAGGCTTAGAAGATGGCTTAACTGATAGACGTGAGTTAAGTTTACAAAGCCTTCCACGTCACAGTAGATGCTGTCCTGATGTGTTTTAATAGCATTGTTGTCTTTGCGTACTTTCACACACACCGACAGCTCTGTACTGAGACAAAGTCAACAGAAAGCCTTGCCCTGACACTTTGCAAACAGAAATGCTTACATTGACTCAGCTGTTAACTTTGTCACACTTATTTGGAGTGAGTCTTCAAACACTTGAATTTAATAAAAAAATCCATCTGACTCATACATGAGCAATCAGAATGATGCCTACTTTTAAAAAAGTAAACGCCAGTCCTGTTTCACACTTAAGTACCAGTGTTTGCATCAAAAATGATAACATATTTTTATACTTTCCTTCAGCCCCTACTTCACAACAAGAGAAACTCATTCAATTAAGGCATGTCTGTATTTTATTTAGTGTATTTTCAATTCAATATAGAACATTAAAATGAGTGAAATATATTTTTACTAAAATAAAGGACCAAATGAACTAAAACTCAAAAAGCTTTTTAAAGACTCAAAATACTTTCAAAGTGATTACTCAGAAAATGTCCAAGACTTGTTACAGTCTATGGTTTACACTCCAAAAAACTATGAAACTACTTTCATAGCTTTTGTGTGTGAGAAATGCTTTTGGAGGAAAAATCAGAAATTTTGTAGACCAAGATCAATTTACAAAATCAAACACACACTCATTGAATGTACTCATCCTGTTGCACTGATATTGTTCTTCAATCTAACACCCATGTTATACTTATGTTTAAAATGACAAAATTTCACATCTGTAACATTTTTTTACTTTATGTGTAACAAAAAGGGAAAATAATTAAGCCAACTGTCTCAAAAGCATATAAATGTAATATAACGACAATAAAACTTAAGTAATAAAGCACTACAAATATGTCTGAACTTTGTTAAAAAAATGCAATTAATACTACATTTTTAATCAATTTATGTGTATCTGTATGTGAATGTGTAATATATCTGTTCCCAAAACATATTTGCCAGCTTTTTTAATACTTGTGTTCAGCTTTAGATTAAAGACGTCGAGTTTTTTAATAAACTACTTTGCTTTAACTGTTGTAGTGACACTCACGCCCAGTCTGTTTGAGGAATGACTACTACTATGGGAAATTAATAGTATTATGTCAATATTTACAACAACATGTTGATCAGTTCTATCTGCAATCAAAACTGTTTCAGTATAATTTGGTTAATTGACTGTCCTGCTTGAATCAACAGTGTTTGCTGTCACGGGCATATGGAAATTCACTGACATGCTCGGTCCAGCTGAGGGAGTGGTCCAAAGCTCTGTTTGCCCTTGGTAGGGTCAATATACCAGTTATCATTTGAGGACATGGAAAATGAAATGATATTTTGTTTAACAAGCACCCAAGACAGGTAGAAGAGACAGCAATGCAAACTTTCATAAAGCTTTATCTGCTGGCATGGGATGAGGAACTACAATCAATTTACAAACAGGAGTGCTTCAGAATGTCAGAGTGCATAAATCATGTAAATTTTCCTTTTTTTATGGTTTAAAAACCTTACTGTATTTTTCTGAATGTATAAAAAGCACATCTTTGCAGGACAGTTATATGAAATCTAGGACCTGGACACTTTTTAAATCACTCTGTCATATTATCTTGCAGTTTCCATCAATCTAACTCTCTCTTTTATTTCCATACATACAAATTCTTTATCTTAACCCCCCCCCCCATATACACACACACACACACACACACACACACACACACCACATTTACACTTCTAAATAATCACATTCTTTCTGTGTTGTTCCAGCTATTTAATTGCAAAACTGACACACATCATTTAAAATACATTTTCTAATGTGGTTATATGAACTTGACCATCTTGCTCCGCTTCATAATTTTGTTGTTATAAATTATCAACTGGTTAAGGTGTTTATACTGTATTCATCTCTTCACTGAACAATTAACAGCGCCTCCAACAGCAAATAAAAGTTAACTGCTTGGATACAGGCTCTACTTGTGAGGGATATTAGAGAATATCAGCGGTGTAATAGGAATTGGGCACAAGCACTGATGTTGAGAATGTATTAATGGTATCTACATTCAGATATTTTTTTTAATTCAGACACAACAGAACAAAGACAAGTGCTGTACCTTATAAGAAGCTCCTCACACAGTGTGAGAAAGTAATTTGCTTGAATGAAGGTTATCTGTCTCAGCAAACAAACTCGCCTGTTTACAGAGGCCTGCTCACAGCTGTCATGCATGAGGTTAACACCCTATAGCCTAAGGCTGGGAGATCTCTTGGTCTAAGGACTTTTTTCTTAAGGCTGCAGGCTGTAAGAGCAACACAAATGGAAGAAGTTTCACAAGTTGACGGCAGTGACATATGAGTGCATGCTTAGCGTGTCTTGACGAAAACTTCTCATGTGTTTATACAGCTCTTTTCTTAAAAACTAATTGCCAAAAATCTATTGTTCTGAAATGCACAAAATCAATTTGGTGTCTAACTAAAAATTGGTTAAAAAAATGTGATGGAAATACCTCTCCTGAAAGGAGTCAAAAAATTGACGTTTTTTTTGTTTTTAGCTAAAAGTTTCTCTCCTGATAACAGATAAATGTTTACAGTTATAAAAGTTCTTATGTTGAATAAGGAGTTTAAAAATATATCTAGGGACTCTCTGACTTAAGCATTGTTGAACAAAGAAAAGCTCCGAACAGGCCAAACAACACACATAAACATTCAAATACTGCAGTTGTTTATTGTGGGTTAAAGTACAGTGAGAGCACCCTGCAAGTCCTCAATCTAAACTTTGTTTGCTAAGCTACACTCAAAATGTACAAAACTTGTTTTTTTCAAGAAAGAGCTCTTTCTGGCTCTAACACACGAAGCACAAACCAACTTTACTCAACAATTTATCTGTTTTTTTTTTAGTTCCAAAGTGATAAACGTTTAAACATAGTTACATATTTCATTTATCATATCTAGCACACTAAGAAGGTAAATGTGTCAGTTTAGTCCAGACATGTTAGCTTAGCGTTTTTGTCAGCGCCTATCATTTACCGTAAATCTCCAAAGACATGAGCATCTCAAATGTAGGCTTCTTTTACGGCAGTTAGCAAAACTACCCTTTAGATTCTGTGGGATTATACGTAGAACTCAGAGTGAGTTTAATCTCAAACTTTGAGGATTTTTTCCACAAAATAATCCGTATTTATCATGACCTTACCAGTTTTCTCTGCAGCAGTCAGCAACTGTTATGATAGCTAGTTTGACTTTTATCACCCCTCAATACGAGGTCAGTGGAATAAAAGCGGAAAAGTATAATGATAAATTAAATAAAGAATAAATTCTAAAAATGAATAAAATAGACTCAAAATAGCAGGGATTTCTTTTTGGCTCAGATCAAGTTTTGTCAGACAAAATAAGAACAATAACTGAAATGTAGACTAAGGCTTGGAAATAATACAAGTGAAATAAGGATCACTTTCATTTTGCACTTTGGATAAATACATTTTTTAAAACTGAAATCAAATGCTAAAAAAACAATGCAAAGCTCTGAAAAGTGAGTTTAAAAAAATCAGTTTGAAAAGAGAATTCAGACTCTTACCCCCCCCCCCCCCACACACACACACACAGTTCTTTTTTTAATTTTACGATTATGACATTAATATATCATATAATCATTCATCTTACAATCGTGTAATCATTAATCTTAGGATTTCAACTGTAATCTCAGAATTCTGACTTTAAAATCAAAATCCGGTCTCCAATCTCAGAGTTTTGAGTTAAATCTTAAAACTCTGATTTAAATTTATAATTCTGACTTAATTTGAAACCAGGAGTTTAATCTCAGAATTTTAACTTTAATTTCATTTCTGGTTTTAATATTAGGATTCTGACTTTTTTTCTTAACAAACACACAAACAAAAAACAAAGAAGATTCAATCTCTAAAAAGTTAAGATAGTCCTTAAGTTTTTTTTTATTTATACACACACACACACACACACACACACACACACATATCTATATATATATATATCTATATATATATATATATATATCTATATATATCTATATATATCTATATATATATATATATATATATATATATATATATATATATATATATATATATATATATATATATATCTATATATATAGAACTACCTGGCAGAACATATAGTTCTGATTGTGACTGATCTCTGATTAGTACTGTTGTCTATTAAAAATCCCCTACAGGACGTTTAAGTTCATCTTTATTCCTATCTTTTCCTCATCAGGAGTGTCTGGCATGGTTGACCCCAGCAAGGGAACTGATTAAAAACCAGATTAATTGGTAGAATCAATAACATCTCTGGATCAAAATAAGTTTATCAGTTCAAAAACCTAAGCCTGGCCTACCTTCTGCCCTCTAAAACATAAAAGTTTTTCCACACAAAAAACATGAGGCTGACTGGACCACTTTAATATTATGCATTAATTTTTTTATGATGATTTAGACACAAAACAAGAGAAAACTGAACAAGGTTGTTGAACGTATACAAGTGTTGAGGCTTGAAGACATTTAGCACAGTTTGCTTTATAAATCCAATCTTGATATTGTGTGGATGGTGCAGATAAGGACATTTGTGTTATTTTTTTTAACTGACCTGTGTTGATTTACCAGCCATGTTCAGTATGCCATGTTTTGCAAGAGATCCTGTATTTCATTTTTGTCTAGTTATAAGAGAGAAAAACAAACAAGCCACTCAGAAAACCAACTATTTAAAGCTATTTGTAAAATTGTAGAAAAGCTAAGAATACTTTGAATAAAACATGTTGAGAGTTACTTAAAGTCCTGGTCAGAAGCCACATTTGTTAAATTTGACATTTGCTTGTTCAATAGACCATAACGAGTCACTTACCAAAGGAAAATTAATCATTCAAATGTAGCCTTACAATTTATAAACTTAAGTGCCGAACCTCTGCTGGGGAATTTCCACCACTGTCCACGGAGTTATTGTCAAAAGTGTGAAAAACTGCCCTATCCTGCAATATCAACCAATCCTTCAAAAAATCCTAGATCTGCATCCAGATTTGGATCATCCCCAAAATCTAAACTGATTGGTCCTTATCTTATTTCTGACTTAGCCAGAAAATGGCATTGAATCCCATTCCTATCCTTTTGAGTCATCATTTAACAGACTAGCAAACAGCAGCCAAAACACAACCTCTTTTGCAGAGGTAAATATTATAGTTAACCTCACAAATTAAAAAAAAGTATGCTTCTAAGCCAGAGATTACTCAGGTCCACATAACCTAATTTGCACCTTTTAGTAGGGATCCAGGGTCTGCTAAATGCTCAGTTGTTATCTTTATCATATTTTGCTGCAGTCAAGATTTTAACACAACTACTAAGAGATACAATGATGCAGAGAATCAGTGGGGCTTGATGTCATTCAGGCAAAGACAAAAAGGGTTTATTGCCCTATCAGTTAGTTAAACTTTTTTTCTGTATGCTTGAAAAATAAGTCTTTGTGTTTGTGTATTCACCATTCTGGCATTTTATTTGACCTCAGCTTTAAGGGCTGTTTTGTTGATCAGATAATAAAAAGAAACCAGATCCCAAAGTTAAAAGTAACAGAAAGTAAGAGAACACTTTCGGTGACAGTGGACAGAAAAACATCACAATTGCTTACAATTCCAGCACCATGGACAGCTCACTGATGACACCAGGATGGCTGTGTTCCTAAAGATCATTTACCAATTTTAAATTTTCAATCATTCAGTCCTCTACCTACCAAAATCAGTCACACCATTACTCATTAGTTTTTTCGTTTTTTTTTTTTTTTGCTTCATTCTGAATTCTCTTATGTGGTGTTTTTTGTCATAAAAGGGTAGAAAAACAAACCAAGAGACATGAAGAGAGTTGCTGTTTTATTTGATTAACTGATACATATTTGTCTACAGTGACAATTATTTTTTAAGAGACATCGTAACCATAAAGGCAACATGGGTGTCAACTTTTAATCCCATATGAATGAATTACATGTCTACTTATTTAAACCAGCGGCAGGCTTCTCCTCCTGCGCCCATATTGCACTGCAGTTTTAGTGCAGTCTGTGTGACTGCAGGCACACTCCTCCACGTGCACGTATGAGTAGGGAACCACGTCTCCATTCAGGCAGTGCAGATCGACAGTGCGATTGCTGTAGCGTGTCTCCTTGCAGCAGGAGCAGGAATGCTGCATGGCAGCTGCTTCTTCAGAGTATCTTGGGAAAGTAGAAATGGAGTTTATTAAGTATTACAAATAACATGTATACTGTTTAGTAAGGCAGTACCTTCTTGATCTATATTAACGCAATCATCTGTAACATACTTAAGAAGGCCCACAAAAAACTTAAAGTAACTCTAAAATGAGAATTGAGGTATCTGCCTCTCTATTCTAATTGTATTTACAAAGAATTCCAATGTGAATGTTTAGTTTTTCTTATACCCTGCAAACAAATGATATAGTTTTGCACTGTTTATTGGAGCATTAGAATCTAAATCATCAAATTATTTATTAAAAGAAAAATAAAGCCCCACATTAACACAAGAAAAGAAAATGTAATGTCAACGCTAGGAAAAAAATTTGCATAGCTATTCAAAAAATGCCTTACTATCCAATAACAGCCAATCAATATCAGTCAATCAATTTTTATTACCATAGCACCAAAATCATTTCAATGACTATCTCAACATATTTTACAAAAGAATATGTCATACTGGTTGTTTTTAATACAAAATATCCACCCTGCTGGACTGCATGACTATTTGCCACTTTAACAGCATCAGCATCCAGCAAATAATTTACGCTTGTCAGGTGTACAACACACTTGTACAGTAGGTCCCATAATGTGGAACCCTGTGTACTTTTGAGTCTCTATTTAAAACATACTTTTATAGGCCCTGCTTTTTAGTCTCCGAGCAGCTCACTGGTGAACATTATTGCTAATGAAATGTGCCAGAAAAAATATGCAGATTTTTAATATAAATATCAACATACATTTATTTTAACTTAAAAAATATCTAAAATGATGACGATAGCTTTCCTCTAGGAAAATGCCAGTGTTAATTATATCCTCCTTACTTGGTGAACGTGTTGCAGGATCCCTCACAATACGGCATGTCTACTTCCTGGTAAGACTGACAGCCGTGATGAGTGATGTGTTTTTTCATGAATCCAACCTTGCAGGCCTTATCTTTTTCCACACCTTCAAAAGGAGACACAAGATTAGTCGCCATCATTTCACTAGTTAAAAACCCCAAACACAAAGCCAAATATAATACTCACATGTCTTACAACAGCCATTTGCTGCAGTCTGAACTGTGTCCTGTGATGATCGACAGAAACACTGATCACTGCCTACATTCTCTATGACACAGTCAATGTGAACTCAATTAAAATAGTTACTTACAGGTTCACAGTCACTCAGTGTGAATGGTGGGCAAATGATGGTCGTGCTGAGTGTTGTCAAAGAGCCATCTTCATTCCTGATGCAGGTGTAAGTCAGACAGCTACTCTCAGGCGATGACCAGGTTTCTCCTAGCTGTAAGGTGTTAAGATCGGGCATTTAAATATAAAAACACTGATATATTTACACATAGGATTGGGACAGAATCCACACAGAGACTAAAATAACAAAATACCCTAGTCTCTGAAGCCAAGGAGTTCAACTTACTGTCAAGAGATGCTTTGCACCATTTACATCCAGGATACACTCTGTTTGCACACATGTCCCGCAGCATGATTCAGAATCAGATTCCACATATTTATATCCCTGAGAGAAAAGAGAGAACAGTTGCAAAGCTTTTTTTTCTACTATACTTGGCCCACTATTGATCCACAAGTACAACATAGAGCAAACATGCAACAAATCAGGAGGAAAGGGTTGGAGAGAAACAACGGCAACAATGAATTCAATAACTGAAAGAGGCATAAGACTGTGGACCTGCTATCCAATGTTCAGTGGAGAAGTGACAATTGATAAAGAGAAGAGAGGTGTTGATGTTAATGAACCTAAGACAAGGGCATAATTCTAAGTTAATGCCAAGATGTCAAGAATTAATGTATTTCTATGTAATGTCTCTGCTACAGAGGCTGAAATATTAAGACTTTAGCAGATGTTAGATTTCTGTGCTTTTGACAAGTTAGATTTTGGGAGGTGGTTTTCAAATATCTCTAAGATTTTAGTAGGTGTTTTCTGGCAGACTTGTGTCGTGCTAGGTCAAAAGGCAGAAACAGAGACAGAATCTGAGAGATGAACACGCAAAAGAACAGAGGTGGGCTGAGCCATGAAAACAGAAACTTCATAACATAAAGTCAATTTAAGTCCTTGTCTATGTATCTTTGCAAATACGTAGACAATGATATTAGAACTATTAGCAGTACTAACTGTGTATAAATATGTGCAATAGAGATCATTCTTTTACTAACATGAATATTAAAGGGACATGCCAACTTATTTTTTATTCATCTCTTGCCTCACCCCTGAGTCAATAAGCAGGTAGACACTATTCTTTTGACTGTACGTGCAGTAACAAGAAAGAGATGGCCATCACTAATTAGCTTTGCTCAACGACTTGGAGTCAGTGGGTAGCATAGCACTAGCCTGTCTCTGCCTACAGTCATCAGATAAACTCTTAAGCATCCCTTTACAGTCCTGTGTGCTTGTTGTGACTCATTTATTTTACCGTGTTATGTTAGTTTGTCTTCTACTATCACTGACTTCTATCTTCTAATAAGGGGGGCAGATATGTTAGAAAACAACTTGCTTTGTGGCTATTGTATGTACCAAAATATTTCAATTTTTTTTTTTTTTTACCTCGTCACAGTTTTCTTTACATTGCTGAAACTGGCAGGATATCTTGAATAGACCATTGTTGGGGTCAACCTCATTTGTGCAGGTACACTCCTGACACATGGGTGCAGGAACCGAAGAGCCAGGCTGACAGAGAAAATAAATTAAATTAATTTATACCATACACTGAAGCTTAAAGAACTGTAACAAGACTGAAGGACAGTGTGATACATTGATAAATGTATGTCAAATAATTTTCAAGTTGACAATTGTTATTTACCTGGTATTCTGCTTCTTTGTGAACACATACTCTTTTTGGCTCTAAAAAAGAAAAACAATGGACATTCTTAAAACCCAAAAGTCTTAATGTTTTTTAAACAAAACACAGGAATAATGAGGGAACTTGGATACAGTGCACAGGGAAAATCCAGTTACTTTGGCTTTAAATGTACATTGGAAGAAAAATTATGTCCAGCTTCTAAATCTACCAAGGTATCAGTATAAGTAGTAATATAAAGTCTACATTAAGTCCTGAGTTGTAACTTTGATACACGATGGTTGACATTGAAAAGCGAGGCATTAGTATTCTTCAACAACCAGATTTATTAATTCATAGGTACAATTTAATTTAAAATATGTAAAATTAATCCGCAAACTTTGAAGGTAGTTTGCAGTCACCCTCACAGTCTACACAAATGAACCACATGGCAATCACTTTGTCAGAGTCATATAACAGAAAGCTTAGACCTCTGCCTTTGGAAATCTTATTTTATGCTCAGCAACAGATACTTGAAAAAAAACAGTTTAAGAAAAATACTTGATATTAAGTATATTTAAGTTAAGTATAATGCACAATTCCTATAGAGCTGGGACAATGTGCAAAACTTCAATAAAGATGCAATGATTTGCAAATCCTTTTGAATACACTTCAAAACAAGATATTTAATGTTCAAACTGCTAAACTTTATTTTTCTTTTTTTGTTGCAGATTTTCTCTCAGTTTGAGTTTGATTCCTGCAATATGTCCCAAAAAAGCTGGGACAGGGGCATGTTTACCTCCGTGTTACATCACCTTATCTTCAACAACACTCAGTCAGTATTTGGAGATAGAGGACACCAATTGCTGAAACCTTGAATGTGGGATTTCTTCCGATCCTTGCTTGATAAATGACTTCAGCTGTTCAACAGTAATGTAGTGCTGTCTGAGGGATCGAAGGTCACAGACATTCAACGTGTTTTTTCAGTCTTGTCGGTTATGTGCAGAGATTTTTATGAAATGTCTGATTCTTTTGATGATATTATCAACTTAAGATATTACAATGCCCAAAGTCTCTGCAGCTGTATATTGAGAAACATTGCTCATATGCTGGATTACTGCTCATGCAGTTGTTCACGGTGTGGTGATCTTCACTCAATCCTTCCTTGCGAACAATGTAACCTTTTGAAAATGCTCTTTTTTTCCCTATCACACCTCTTTCTAATTAGCCAGCTCACCTGTAAAATGTGCCTAACAGGTGTTTTCTGATTATTCCTCAACTTTTAAAATCTTTTGTTCCCCCTGTCCTAACTTTCTGGGAAATTTAAAAGGCTTCAAATAAATCTGAGAGAACTTTAAAAGAACAACTAAGTTGAACAATTTCATCATTTCATCTTTTGTCTTTGTAGTGTATTCAATGAATTTAGGTTAAAAATAATGTGCAAATCATTGTACTCCTTTTTTTTAGGTTTTAAACAATGTCACAACTTTACTGAAATTGTTTTCATAAGTATCAATTTAAAAATGAGTATGTGTAATGTCTCTCTACCAAAAGCTAAAATCAAAATCTTACCACATGTCCGCTCTGGGCAGCATTTCCCCGCAGGAACCTTAAAGTTTGGCATGTAACCAACTTGACAGCTACCAGCTAAGATTGGGCAAGTGCTGATGTGACACTCTGTGGAAAAATAAAAAGTGAAGGTGAATAGTAAACAGCCATTGCACTTGTAAGTGCTTTGAATCCAGTATAGTAAAAACAAAAGAAAACATAAGTCAGAACTGACAAAAGATTTCTTACCACAGGCAAAGGTTGAGCAGCAGCTGTCTGATGGATGAGTTTGGTTAACCAGGATAAACCCGGGAAGAGTGCAGTTTTTAGTAGATGGTGCAGGACACTCCTTTGGCTTGCATTTCACAGTCTTTGTAGACTCGTCACACATGCAGTTTTGGCATTTGTACTCAAAGATCTCATTGAACTGAAACAATCATCCGCATTAGTGGTCCAATAATATCATGCCTTGAGACAGTCATTGTGTACCTTAAACTTTCAGTAAGTAAAATCTACCCAGTATTGCAATGCATTAATTTTTATTCAGACTCAGAAAACTATCTATCCTAAAGGGCAATTCAGTTTTAAAGTCCACCAGACCATGCATATATATTTTGGCAAACAACAAGCCATGAAAGTAATTTATTTCTAATTTAAACACAAATTGTATGAAAAACTCTCTGTGGTCTTTGTACTTTTTACAAACTGACAACATATAATACGATGACAGTTATCTTTATCCATACAACAGTTGTTATACAGCTGCCTTGCAGAGAAAAAACACAGAATTTAAAAAAAAACATTCACTTAACCAGGCTGAGAGCAGTCAACTGATCACTGAGTAAAAATCAGCTGATTAACCAGAAACAAAACAACTACACAGAAACAAAACAACACAGGGATCTTAACACATATGGGGGAGGAAACAAAAGCATCAGTGGTACTATGCAAATAATAAGAACCCCAGATGTGCATTTCAAAAAACTACGATTTTGTATTTGCAGAATGATTTATCCTGTGTAGAATGAGGGTCTTTATTGGTAAGGCTTTACTGACACAAATGCCATTGTTGATTCTGCTAACGCATCCAATTTTTGATCAATTCTCTCATTGAACTGTGAATTTTCTACATGGAATATAAGGATGCTAAATCAGTGCTCCCAATTATTATTATTATTATTATTATCATCAAGATGTTTGTTTATTATGTTTATGATGGGCAAATATATGTTTTATTTACTGATTGTTTAAGGCTGATTGAAGCCCGATTGAGTAACAAGCTTTCTGTTGGTTGTGGGCGTGTTTCAATAAAAAGCCTGGCACCGCAGCTGCGACCTGTTGCGAGTGAAGGGCATGTGAACAGACAAAGAGCGCGTCTTCGTTTTTTCCTCCTCATTTTTCGGTGCATACACCAGATAATTCAAGTTTAAGCGCTGTGCCGCTGTCTGAAGTAAACTCTGTCAACAAAGGAGGCCTGCATAGGTTATATGCATGGAAAGCATCACGTAAAGCACCTGTGATATAACCCTTGACATGCTTATCAGGGAATATTTAAGCAAGTTGTCAAGTTGTTAATGTTTCTAACAAAAGTGAGACGTTTTTTTGTCAGGCACATGGGATTGAGAGACACTGATAAGGGCATTTGAGCAATAAGGCAATAATATATATATATATATATATATATATATATATATATATATATATACATATGTATATTTATATTTATTTATTTATTTATTTATTTTTTTTCCACCATGAAGGTTGGCACAAGTTATGATTGGGAGATCAAGTATTGGACTGAAGGTGTGCCATCTCAACATCAACAGTTCATATATTAACAGGTGGGTTAACTCCACCTGATGGCAGTTTAAGGTATAAATTGGCATTGTTGAAACCATACAAAAATGGCACAAAGTTTTAAAATAACCCCAGTTAAATTCTTCTTAGTGGTGTTTGAATGTTCGAAAAATGAAAATATTTTACTTACCTCACGTGGGATACCCTCAGGATCAAGACATCCTATCAGAAAATATGAATACCATTAGAACAACATTAACGATCTGATACATTTGAGTCTTGAAGTTAAAGCAATAAACTTACCGCACTTATTAACACATATGCCAGACTCTTTGTTAAAGAGTTTCATTCCATCAGGGCAAAAGCAGCCTTCAGTGGTGTAGTTCATGACTGATTCAGTTGGACTGTAATGTGATATCATCAAGAATAACTGGTTAGATTTTCTTTTGCTTTCCTTGAACACAGATATTTAAACACTGTTTAATTCTACTTAAGGCTACTAGGTTGTTGAAGGTAAATATTTGAAAATGTTGATTCTATAACAGAAAAGTAATTGCTGGCGAAGCTCTATATTTGTTGAAACTTACTTGTCTGCGCAGGTTGGCTGCTCTGCTGGACCACATGGCTTGTAAACTTTGTCTGATGGGCAGTCACTGGCTGAAAGGTGTCAATAAAAATATGAATTGAAAATATATGCAGATTTTGAACACTTATGCCATTCTTAATGGTTTTGTTGTCCATTAGAAAACACAAAACACTTCCTTGTATTTTTTCTTATTCTTTAATTCATCCCAGTGGTCAGGACTATCTGATGTTGATCAATAAGTGGAAAATCCATCTCCCAAGTCTTTCCTTTTCAAAGAGCCTTCATGCATGGCAAGTTGGACTCATCCACTTGCACCCTTATCATTAAGCTGTGGATTTCGGGGCCTAAATAGAAGTGGCTTGTGATTTTTACTTTTTGCTTCAGAAATCCTATTAAAAATTCCTAGATCAACATCTGGATTCTGATCACCCAAAAATCTAATCAAATATTCCTTGTGCTATGACCAACATTCCTTTAAAATGTCATGAAAACTTGTTCATAACTATTTTGCATTATATTGTCAACAATGTAACAAACAACCAGTGTTGGGAGTAATGCAATACAAAAGTAATGCGATTACTGTAATGCACTGCTTTTTACTGTAAGGTAGTAATGTAAGGCATTACAAAAAAACAAAAAAAAATAAAATAAAATTTTAGTCAGTACAAATGTCAGTAATGCAAGTTACAGTGCATTTTTAATTTAACCCAAAATGAAGACATGATTTTTGTTTGTTTAGATACAAATTGGCCAAATAAGAGAAAAGTCCTTCGCTAGGCCTAAAGTTACAGTATCTCTAACACAATTTACCTGAATTTTACCTTTTGTCTGTTTTTGCTATGATTGTTTCTTGTATTGTGCCACGAGCCATCAATGTGGCTATTATATTCCACTATTTTTAGCCTTTAGCCGAACTCAGTCAGATAGCCACCACATCACCTCTCAATGGATGTGTAATGAGCTTTTTGAGCATAATGAGCTACATTTAGAATGCCAAATCCATATTTCCTGTTATTTTGACGAGAGTAACTTAAAAGTAATGCGATAATAGTGTAGTGCTTTGCATGTCAAACACAATAATATAATAACGTAACTAATTACTTTGAAATGACATTAACAAGTCATAAATAATGCATTTTTGAAGTAACTTGCCCAAGCCCTGCAAACAACCTAACAAACACTAGAAAAGCATAACCTCCTTGGTGGTGGTACAAAAGCTGATGTTATTTAAGTGTCTGAATGTTGAATAGAAGCGTGGAGTAAATCATCTTTCATGGGGATTACTCACCACACAGCTCGGTGTGGTTCCTCCAGTGCAGACAAACTCCAGCCTGAGCACAGGCAGCTGCATAGGTCTGCAAACTTGTGCATTCCACCATTGGATTGGAAACATGGCAGCTATCAAAAACGCAACCTTGGAAGAAGTTGTTTGGAGAGACCAAATTGTGGCATGGTGCAAAGAGACTAAAAGCAAAACAGAATAAAGGGTTTTAGTGCATCATATAAATGCTGTTTGGATAAAGATAAGATAACTTATGGAATAGATAGCATGTACCTGCTTGTAATTAGGTTACATATGGAGTCTGGCCTGCATGGAGTTGAAGTTGGTTGAGGTTCAGGTTTATTGGTAGGCAATACAGAGGGAATGTCACAGTTTGGTTGATAGATGTGTTTTGCAGGCCAATAGTCAGCCATCACTGCACAACTCTGAACCAGCCTTCCTCCAGGCAACATGCAGTCATCAGCCTTGTTGTTAGAGCATGTTCCTGAAAAAAGAGTTAAACGAAATGTTAACTTAGCAATTGAAGTCTTGGTTAATAACAACACATTCTGCTAGTGGTTTTATGAAGAGATGCTCTTACCACAATGGCCCTGTGTATTCTGACCAAAATTCCTAAATGGAAGATTGACACTGAAGCCTGTTATTCCAAATGTAATAATAACTTCAAGTCGAGGGATCTCCAAAATCAAGTTGAGACCAGAATTCAGGATCTTAACACCACCTTGTGAATATGGTAGTTTTAAGACAACTCTGTCCATGAGTGCCTAAAAAAGGGAAAACAGAAGAAAAAAAATCAGAACAACAAAACACATGTAATATTGTCAAGAAAAGATTAATCATTTATATGTCATCATCATAAACAGTAAATATGTGCCCTTAGTCACTCTGACAGTTTTTCAGGTAGAATAATCAAATTTTTAATTAGACTATATATACCTCTAACCGAGCTGCTCCCAATAGGTTATGATTTATAAGTGTGATCACGTTTCTTCCATATGATACAATTATAGATCTTGGGCAGGAAACATCCTCAGTTGGATCACAATAAACATTGTCAATAAAAACATTTAAATGATGTTTTGGTATGATCTCTTCCATCAAAACATAGGTACAGTTTCCTTGGTAACTGTAATAGGTTCCATCAAATGTGATGTAATGAGGATCTCCCCAACCTTCACAAACACCTGAAAATCACAGAAAATTTAGAAGAATTAGTCGTACCAAATAACAAGAAAAAAACATTTGACTTTATATCAAAAGGGTGACTTACAATCACAAACGTAATGTTGGCAACAATGGTACTCATCCCACACAAGAACTGGTTTCTTTCCATTTGTACAAGTAATTTCCTCAATGGGTGGACATTCATAGGGGATAATTTCAATTATGTTGTTTTCAATGCATCTGGCCATGGTGCAGTTGCACAAAGCAAATGTCTCATTTTGCTAAAAAACAGGAAAAAACAGGAGGTATTTTGTTGGAAAAATATAACAAAAAGGAAGTTAAGGCTGTGTCATGCGAAATATGAATTTTAAATTTCAAATGTGTTAACAAATAAATCAAAAAGTTCCACCAAAGAATTGTTTGTGGGAACCATCAAGACTCTTACCTCAACACCCCATTCAAGGCAGCCAGGTGTTTTTGTTGTTGTTGTTGTTGGTTGTGTAGTTGTACAAATGTCTGTCTTATTCTGAACCTCACATATATCAGAACATGTCACAGTGAGGCATACTCCTGATCCAATGTGTGCTGTGTCAACTATGACTTCCCCTTAAGGTGACAAAAAAAGATAGATGAAAGTAAACATCGGTGACATGTAAGGAAAACGTAAAGAAAATGTATCTATTATAATTGTGATGCCACACATATTATGATTACAATATATGCCTGTGTGATAAGTCTTCATGCTGAAACTAGAAAACAGAAACAAGAAATCAAGACAGAAAATCTTGTCTCTGATAAGAGAAGACTGCACCGTCACATCAGCAGAAGAACTCACAGTTTCTGAGTGAGAAGGCTGACCACTTTTGTGACACTGAACTACAATATTACTGGCTGATGCTTGTTTCTGGACAAACTCTAACTTGTGTAGCACTGCATATTTTGTAACTTTGAAGGGATACTATGGATCTTAAGCACGAGAGGAAGTTGCCTTTGATGTAAACTGCTTCTACTCCTTGTGCAAGTAAAAGACAAAAAAGCGTATTCTCCTATTTTCCTTTCCTTCTGGACTGTCATTCACGGGCAGTGTGGAAAATTTTCCAGAAAAAATTTAGACCTTGGAAAGACTGAAATGTGCATAGACCTTTCCCTGCCTATAATACAGCATTTGTTGAATGCAATACTTTAACAAAACTGGAGGCAAATATAAACGCCTCTTAAGGCTAGCAGACAGCACGGGAGAATAACTGTGTTTACAGTAAATTTATACAGTAACATGGATTAATAATAATAATTACAGCCAGGTGCTATTGTAGTCTGTAGTAATGCGGAAAGTTAGAAAATGTTTTGGTGTGTGTGTTATTATACTTATCAAGTCCTGTGGTAGATTAAAATCCAAACTATGTTTTAAGATAGGTGATTTTTGGACCATCTTAAGATTAGTTGCAGGTCTTTCAGACTTTCAAATTGCTTAAGATAAACTTGCTGATTTTTTAAATTTTTTCGTACTCATTAATAAACAGAAAAAGAGACACCGTCTCTCACATGGAAGCTAGCTGAGATCAGTCACATAAAAGTTGTCTTACGTTGTGTGTATTCCCAGTGACTTCTCTCTAATTTGCTGCTCTTAGACACTCATCTCTGAGATCAACTGTACCACAACCTTAGTAAGATCTGATTTGTGAACAACACATTACTAGTTACTAGTTACTCACAATTGTTGTCATTTTGATACAACCAGCAACTCACAATGTTTGTTAAACTGTAGATCACGAATATCAAGTAGTCACTGAGGAAGTTTAGCACTGCACTGTAAGACTGCACTTCAGTACTTTCAATTTTGTCCCCCACTGCCCATATAAGATGTACAAGGGTGTATATATTTTTATAATGTAAACGGGGCCTTAGGATAGTATTGATTGTTCAAAAGTGAAATTGGGCCGGTCAGCCCCTGATAGAGAGATTTGTTTATTATTTTAGATAATGTGTGACTTCACCAATCCAGGAATACTTGTCATACCTTTCACAATGAATGGTTGGAAAAAATATGTCTTGCTAGCTAGAACTAGCTAATGTGTCTGTAAAAAGTGTTTGGCTGTACTCTTCTCAACAAAACAAAACAAAAAAACACTATACTCATGAGAAACAAAAAAGTGTCTTTACAAATAACAGGAACTGTTTCCCCTTGCCTGGCAGGTACTGCTTTCCATTAAAGATGCAGAAGCAAACAGTTGTGATGGTAACTGGTGTTGTAGATGTTGAGGTGGTGGAAACAGTTGTGGTCGTTGGCTGCTCAGTTGTTGGTGAAGTTGTTGTGGGAACTGATGCAGTTGTAGAAGTTGTTGGCTCTAAAGTGGTTGTGGGTGAAGAGGGTGTAGTCGTATGAACTGTGGTTGTCGTCGGCCGTGGAGAAGTAGTGGTTGGTCCAGTCGGTGTTGTGGAGGTTGAAGTTGTAGGTTCCACTGTTGATGGTGTTGTTGGCTCCTCGGTTGGAGTGGTGGGGACAGATGTGGTTGTATGTACTGGTGTGGTGGTCTTTTCAGTTGTAGGAGAAGTACTAGTGAAAGTGGTTTTTGTGGTCGTGGTTGGCCCTGTAGTTGTGGTTGTTGATGATGGAAGTGATGTAGTTGTTGTTGATGTGGAGGTGTAGTGGTAGGTTCTGTTGGTGTGGTTGTCTCCTCAGTTGTTGGTGAAGTTGTTGTGGGAACTGATGCAGTTGTAGAAGTTGTTGGCTCTAAAGTGGTTGTGGGTGAAGATGGTGTAGTCGTATGAACTGTGGTTGTCGTCGGCCGTGGAGAAGTAGTGGTTGGTCCAGTCGGTGTTGTGGAGGTTGAAGTTGTAGGTTCCACTGTTGATGGTGTTGTTGGCTCCTCGGTTGGAGTAGTGGGGACAGATGTGGTTGTATGTACTGGTGTGGTGGTCTTTTCAGTTGTAGGAGAAGTACTAGTGAAAGTGGTTTTTGTGGTCGTGGTTGGCCCTGTAGTTGTGGTTGTTGGAGGAAGTGATGTAGTTGTAGTTGCTGTGGACGTGGTTGATGATGGGGGTTTAGTGGTAGGCCCTGTTGTTGTGGTTGGCTGCTCAGTTGTTGGTGAAGTTGTTGTGGAAACTGATGCAGTTGTAGAAGTTGTTGGCTCTAAAGTGGTTGTGGGTGAAGATGGTGTGGTCGTATGAACTGTGGTTGTCGTCGGCCGTGGAGAAGTAGTGGTTGGTCCAGTCGGTGTTGTGGAGGTTGAAGTTGTAGGTTCCACTGTTGATGGTGTTGTTGGCTCCTCGGTTGGAGTGGTGGGGACAGATGTGGTAGTGTGTATCGGTGTGGTGGTCTTTTCAGTTGTAGGAGAAGTACTAGTGAATGTGGTTTTTGTGGTCGTGGTTGGCCCTGTAGTTGTGGTTGTTGGAGGAAGTGATGTAGTTGTTGTTGATGTGGTCGTGGTTGATGATGGAGGTGTAGTGGTAGGTTCTGTTGTTGTGGTTGTCTCCTCAGTTGTTGGTGAAGTTGTTGTGGAAACTGATGCAGTTGTAGAAGTTGTTGGCTCTAAAGTGGTTGTGGGTGAAGATGGTGTGGTCGTATGAACTGTGGTTGTCGTCGGCCGTGGAGAAGTAGTGGTTGGTCCAGTCGGTGTTGTGGAGGTTGAAGTTGTAGGTTCCACTGTTGATGGTGTTGTTGGCTCCTCGGTTGGAGTGGTGGGGACAGATGTGGTAGTGTGTATCGGTGTGGTGGTCTTTTCAGTTGTAGGAGAAGTACTAGTGAATGTGGTTTTTGTGGTCGTGGTTGGCCCTGTAGTTGTGGTTGTTGGAGGAAGTGATGTAGTTGTTGTTGATGTGGTCGTGGTTGATGATGGAGGTGTAGTGGTAGGTTCTGTTGTTGTGGTTGTCTCCTCAGTTGTTGGTGAAGTTGTTGTGGGAACTGATGCAGTTGTAGAAGTTGTTGGCTCTAAAGTGGTTGTGGGTGAAGATGGTGTGGTCGTATGAACTGTGGTTGTCGTCGGCCGTGGAGAAGTAGTGGTTGGTCCAGTCGGTGTTGTGGAGGTTGAAGTTGTAGGTTCCACTGTTGATGGTGTTGTTGGCTCCTCGGTTGGAGTGGTGGGGACAGATGTGGTAGTGTGTATCGGTGTGGTGGTCTTTTCAGTTGTAGGAGAAGTACTAGTGAATGTGGTTTTTGTGGTCGTGGTTGGCCCTGTAGTTGTGGTTGTTGGAGGAAGTGATGTAGTTGTTGTTGATGTGGTCGTGGTTGATGATGGAGGTGTAGTGGTAGGTTCTGTTGGTGTGGTTGTCTCCTCAGTTGTTGGTGAAGTTGTTGTGGGAACTGATGCAGTTGTAGAAGTTGTTGGCTCTAAAGTGGTTGTGGGTGAAGATGGTGTAGTCGTATGAACTGTGGTTGTCGTCGGCCGTGGAGAAGTAGTGGTTGGTCCAGTCGGTGTTGTGGAGGTTGAAGTTGTAGGTTCCACTGTTGATGGTGTTGTTGGCTCCTCGGTTGGAGTAGTGGGGACAGATGTGGTTGTATGTACTGGTGTGGTGGTCTTTTCAGTTGTAGGAGAAGTACTAGTGAAAGTGGTTTTTGTGGTCGTGGTTGGCCCTGTAGTTGTGGTTGTTGGAGGAAGTGATGTAGTTGTTGTTGATGTGGTCGTGGTTGATGATGGAGGTGTAGTGGTAGGTTCTGTTGTTGTGGTTGTCTCCTCAGTTGTTGGTGAAGTTGTTGTGGGAACTGATGCAGTTGTAGAAGTTGTTGGCTCTAAAGTGGTTGTGGGTGAAGATGGTGTAGTCGTATGAACTGTGGTTGTCGTCGGCCGTGGAGAAGTAGTGGTTGGTCCAGTCGGTGTTGTGGAGGTTGAAGTTGTAGGTTCCACTGTTGATGGTGTTGTTGGCTCCTCGGTTGGAGTGGTGGGGACAGATGTGGTAGTGTGTATCGGTGTGGTGGTCTTTTCAGTTGTAGGAGAAGTACTAGTGAATGTGGTTTTTGTGGTCGTGGTTGGCCCTGTAGTTGTGGTTGTTGGAGGAAGTGATGTAGTTGTTGTTGATGTGGTCGTGGTTGATGATGGAGGTGTAGTGGTAGGTTCTGTTGTTGTGGTTGTCTCCTCAGTTGTTGGTGAAGTTGTTGTGGAACTGATGCAGTTGTAGAAGTTGTTGGCTCTAAAGTGGTTGTGGGTGAAGATGGTGTAGTCGTATGAACTGTGGTTGTCGCCGGTCGTGGAGAAGTAGTGGTTGGTCCAGTCGGTGTTGTGGAGGTTGAAGTTGTAGGTTCCACTGTTGATGGTGTTGTTGGCTCCTCGGTTGGAGTGGTGGGGACAGATGTGGTAGTGTGTATCGGTGTGGTGGTCTTTTCAGTTGTAGGAGAAGTACTAGTGAATGTGGTTTTTGTGGTCGTGGTTGGCCCTGTAGTTGTGGTTGTTGGAGGAAGTGATGTAGTAGTTGTTGATGTGGTCGTGGTTGATGATGGAAGTGTAGTGGTAGGTTCTGTTGTTGTGGTTGTCTCCTCAGTTGTTGGTGAAGTTGTTGTGGGAACTGATGCAGTTGTAGTTGTTGGCTCTAAAGTGGTTGTGGGTGAAGATGGTGTAGTCGTATGAACTGTGGTTGTCGCCGGTCCGTGGAGAAGTAGTGGTTGGTCCAGTCGGTGTTGTGGAGGTTGAAGTTGTAGGTTCCACTGTTGATGGTGTTGTTGGCTCCTCGGTTGGAGTGGTGGGGACAGATGTGGTAGTGTGTATCGGTGTGGTGGTCTTTTCAGTTGTAGGAGAAGTACTAGTGAATGTGGTTTTTGTGGTCGTGGTTGGCCCTGTAGTTGTGGTTGTTGGAGGAAGTGATGTAGTTGTTGTTGATGTGGTCGTGGTTGATGATGGAGGTGTAGTGGTAGGTTCTGTTGGTGTGGTTGTCTCCTCAGTTGTTGGTGAAGTTGTTGTGGGAACTGATGCAGTTGTAGAAGTTGTTGGCTCTAAAGTGGTTGTGGGTGAAGATGGTGTAGTCGTATGAACTGTGGTTGTCGTGGGCCGTGGAGAAGTAGTGGTTGGTCCAGTCGGTGTTGTGGAGGTTGAAGTTGTAGGTTCCACTGTTGATGGTGTTGTTGGCTCCTCGGTTGGAGTAGTGGGGACAGATGTGGTTGTATGTACTGGTGTGGTGGTCTTTTCAGTTGTAGGAGAAGTACTAGTGAAAGTGGTTTTTGTGGTCGTGGTTGGCCCTGTAGTTGTGGTTGTTGGAGGAAGTGATGTAGTTGTAGTTGCTGTGGACGTGGTTGATGATGGGGGTTTAGTGGTAGGCCCTGTTGTTGTGGTTGGCTGCTCAGTTGTTGGTGAAGTTGTTGTGGAAACTGATGCAGTTGTAGAAGTTGTTGGCTCTAAAGTGGTTGTGGGTGAAGATGGTGTAGTCGTATGAACTGTGGTTGTCGTCGGCCGTGGAGAAGTAGTGGTTGGTCCAGTCGGTGTTATGGAGGTTGAAGTTGTAGGTTCCACTGTTGATGGTGTTGTTGGCTCCTCGGTTGGAGTTGTGGGGACAGATGTGGTAGTGTGTATCGGTGTGGTGGTCTTTTCAGTTGTAGGAGAAGTACTAGTGAATGTGGTTATTGTGGTCGTGGTTGGCCCTGTAGTTGTTGTTGTTGGAGGAAGTGATGTAGTTGTTGTTGATGTGGTCGTGGTTGATGATGGAGGTGTAGTGGTAGGTTCTGTTGTTGTGGTTGTCTCCTCAGTTGTTGGTGAAGTTGTTGTGGGAACTGATGCAGTTGTAGAAGTTGTTGGCTCTAAAGTGGTTGTGGGTGAAGATGGTGTAGTCGTATGAACTGTGGTTGTCGTCGGCCGTGGAGAAGTAGTGGTTGGTCCAGTCGGTGTTGTGGAGGTTGAAGTTGTAGGTTCCACTGTTGATGGTGTTGTTGGCTCCTCGGTTGGAGTGGTGGGGACAGATGTGGTAGTGTGTATCGGTGTGGTGGTCTTTTCAGTTGTAGGAGAAGTACTAGTGAAAGTGGTTTTTGTGGTCGTGGTTGGCCCTGTAGTTGTGGCTGTTGGAGGAAGTGATGTAGTTGTTGTTGCTGTGGACGTGGTTGATGATGGGGGTTTAGTGGTAGGCCCTGTTGTTATGGTTGGCTGCTCAGTTGTTGGTGAAGTTGTTGTGGGAACTGATGCAGTTGTAGAAGTTGTTGGCTCTAAAGTGGTTGTGGGTGAAGATGGTGTAGTAGTAAAAACTGTGGTTGTAGTTGCCTGTGAAGGAGTAGTGGATGATGTTGTTAGCACCACATTTTCTTTGCTAGTATGTTTTGGAGTAGACCCACTGACAGCTGATTCAGATGTACTTGAAGTGGTGGAGGCAGTTGTGGTAGTATGTATTGGTGTGATCGATGTTTCCAATATAGGTGAAGTTTTAGAGACTGTGATTGTTGTGATGGTGGTTGGCACTGTAGATGTGGTTGCTGGAGGAAGTGGTGTAGCTGTAGTTGCTGTGGATGTGGTTGATGACGCAGGTTTAGTGGTAGGTTCTGTTCGTGTGGTTGTCTCCTCAGTTGTTGGCAAAGTTGTTGTGGAAACTGTAGCTGGAGAAGTTGTTGGCTCTAAAGGGGTTGTGGGTGAAGATGGTGTAGTTGTGTGAACTGTGGTTATTGTCGGCCGGGGAGAAGTAGTGGTTGGTCCAGTCGGTGTTGTGGAGGTTGAAGTTGTAGGTTCCACTGTTGGTGTTGTTGTTGGCTCCTCGGTTGGAGTAGTGGGGACAGATGTGGTAGTATGTACTGGTGTGGTGGTCTTTTCAGTTGTAGGAGAAGTACTAGTGAAAGTGGTTTTTGTGGTCGTGGTTGGCCCTGTAGTTGTGGTTGTTGGAGGAAGTGATGTAGTTGTTGTTGCTGTGGACGTGGTTGATGATGGGGGTTTAGTGGTAGGCCCTGTTGTTATGGTTGGCTGCTCAGTTGTTGGTGAAGTTGTTGTGGGAACTGATGCAGTTGTAGAAGTTGTTGGCTCAAAAGTGGTTGTGGGTGAAGAGGGTGTAGTCGTATGAACTGTGGTTGTCGTCGGCTGTGGAGAAGTAGTGGTTGGACCAGTCAGTGTGGCGGGGGTTGAAGTTGTGGGTCCAGCCGTTGGTGTTGTTGTTGGCTCCTCGGTTGGAGTGGTGGGGACAGATGTGGTGGTGTGTATTGGTGTGGTGGTCTCCTCAGTTGTAGGAGAAGTACTAGTGAATGTGGTTTTTGTGGTCGTGGTTGGCACTGTTGTTGTGGTTGTTGGAGGAAGTGATGGAGTTGTTGTTGCTGTGGTCGTGGTTGATGATGGGGGTTTAGTGGTAGGTTCTGTTGTTGTGGTTGTCTCCTCAGTTGTTGGTGAAGTTGTTGTGGGAACTGATGTAGTTGTAGTAGTTGTTGGCTCCAAAGTGGTTGTAGGTGAAGATGGTGTAGTCGTATGAACTGTGGTTGTCGTCAGCCGTGGAGAAGTAGTGGTTGGTCCAGTCGGTGTTGTGGAGGTTGTAGTTGTTGGGACTGAGCTTGTTGTAGTTGGACAAATCACTTTCTCACAACATACTCTGATCTCATAGTCAAAGCACTTTTGAGGTGGTCTGTACTGGTCCTCTTGCCTACATATTAAACCATAGGACAAATTGCATGATGCCACTTGGCCAGTTTGACTCAAAAAGTCAACAAAGTTCACATAAGGGTAATCAGCTGCTCTACAATCAATGTCTGTGGTGTTTTTACAAATCTCAATGCCATTATTTGTTATGTTTTCATATGTTTCCCAGTCACTTTTGTCTTCCCCTGGATAATGTACATTATACCACTCAGACCATTCGCAAGTTATTATACATGGATTAGTAGTTGACACCTCAGTTGTACTGGTAGTTGTAGAAAATTCAGTTGTTGTTGGTGGTGGTAAGGATGTGGTTGGCTCTTGTGATGTAGGGGAAGTACTAGTAGAAGTAGTTTTTGTGGTCGTGGTTGGCACTGTTGTTGTGGTTGTTGGAGGAAGTGATGGAGTTGTAGATGATGTGGTCGTGGTTGATGATGGAGGTGTAGTGGTAGGTTCTGTTGGTGTGGTTGTCTCCTCAGTTGTTGGTGAAGTTGTTGTGGGAACTGATGCAGTTGTAGAAGTTGTTGGCTCTAAAGTGGTTGTGGGTGAAGATGGTGTAGTCGTATGAACTGTGGTTGTCGGCCGTGGAGAAGTAGTGGTTGGTCCAGTCGGTGTTGTGGAGGTTGAAGTTGTAGGTTCCACTGTTGATGGTGTTGTTGGCTCCTCGGTTGGAGTGGTGGGGACAGATGTGGTAGTGTGTATCGGTGTGGTGGTCTTTTCAGTTGTAGGAGAAGTACTAGTGAATGTGGTTTTTGTGGTCGTGGTTGGCACTGTTGTTGTGGTTGTTGGAGGAAGTGATGTAGTTGTTGTTGATGTGGTCGTGGTTGATGATGGAGGTGTAGTGGTAGGTTCTGTTGGTGTGGTTGTCTCCTCAGTTGTTGGTGAAGTTGTTGTGGGAACTGATGCAGTTGTAGAAGTTGTTGGCTCAAAAGTGGTTGTGGGTGAAGAGGGTGTAGTCGTATGAACTGTGGTTATTGTCGTCGGCCGTGGAGAAGTAGTGGTTGGTCCAGTCGGTGTTGTGGAGGTTGAAGTTGTAGGTTCCACTGTTGATGGTGTTGTTGGCTCCTCGGTTGGAGTGGTGGGGACAGATGTGGTAGTGTGTATCGGTGTGGTGGTCTTTTCAGTTGTAGGAGAAGTACTAGTGAAAGTGGTTTTTGTGGTCGTGGTTGGCCCTGTAGTTGTGGTTATTGGAGGAAGTGATGTAGTTGTAGTTGCTGTGGACGTGGTTGATGATGGGGGTTTAGTGGTAGGCCCTGTTGTTATGGTTGGCTGCTCAGTTGTTGGTGAAGTTGTTGTGGGAACTGATGCAGTTGCAGAAGTTGTTGGCTCAAAAGTGGTTGTGGGTGAAGAGGGTGTAGTCGTATGAACTGTGGTTGTCGTCGGCTGTGGAGAAGTAGTGGTTGGACCAGTCAGTGTGGCGGGGGTTGAAGTTGTGGGTCCAGCCGTTGGTGTTGTTGTTGGCTCCTCGGTTGGAGTGGTGGGGACAGATGTGGTAGTGTGTATTGGTGTGGTGGTCTCTTCAGTTGTAGGAGAAGTACTAGTGAATGTGGTTTTTGTGGTCGTGGTTGGCACTGTTGTTGTGGTTGTTGGAGGAAGTGATGGAGTTGTTGTTGCTCTGGTCGTGGTTGATGATGGGGGTTTAGTGGTAGGTTCTGTTGTTGTGGTTGTCTCCTCAGTTGTTGGTGAAGTTGTTGTGGGAACTGATGTAGTTGTAGTAGTTGTTGGCTCCAAAGTGGTTGTAGGTGAAGATGGTGTAGTCGTATGAACTGTGGTTGTCGTCAGCCGTGGAGAAGTAGTGGTTGGTCCAGTCAGTGTTGTGGAGGTTGTAGTTGTTGGGACTGAGCTTGTTGTAGTTGGACAAATCACTTTCTCACAACATACTCTGATCTCATAGTCAAAGCACTTTTGAGGTGGTCTGTACTGGTCCTCTTGCCTACATATTAAACCATAGGACAAATTGCATGATGCCACTTGGCCAGTTTGACTCAAAAAGTCAACAAAGTTCACATAAGGGTAATCAGCTGCTCTACAATCAATGTCTGTGGTGTTTTTACAAATCTCAATGCCATTATTTGTTATGTTTTCATATGTTTCCCAGTCACTTTTGTCTTCCCCTGGATAATGTACATTATACCACTCAGACCATTCGCAAGTTATTATACATGGATTAGTAGTTGACACCTCAGTTGTACTGGTAGTTGTAGAAAATTCAGTTGTTGTTGTTGGTGGTAAGGATGTGGTTGGCTCTTGTGATGTAGGGGAAGTACTAGTAGAAGTAGTTTTTGTGGTCGTGGTTGGCACTGTTGTTGTGGTTGTTGGAGGAAGTGATGGAGTTGTAGATGATGTGGTGGTGGTTGTTGATGGAGGTGTACTGGTAGGTTCTGTTGTTGTGGTTGTCTCCTCAGTTGTTGGTGAAGTTGTTGTGGGAACTGATGTAGTTGTAGTAGTTGGCTCCAAAGTGGTTGTGGGTGAAGATGGTGTAGTTGTATGAACTGTGGTTGTCGTCGGCTGTGGAGAAGTAGTGGTTGGTCCAGTCGGTGTTGTGGAGGTTGAAGTTGTAGGTCCAGCTGTTGTTGTTGTTTGCTCCTGAGTTGGAGTGGTGGAGACAGATGTGGTAGTGTGTATTGCTGTGGTTGTCTTTTCAGTTGTAGGAGAAGTACTGGTGAAAGTGGTTTTTGTGGTCATCGTTGACACTGTAGTAGTGGTTGTTGGAGGAAGTGATGGAGTTGTAGATGCTTTGGTGGTGGTTGATGATGGAGGTGTAGTGGTAGGTTCTGTTGTTGTGGTTGTCTCCTCAGTTGTTGGTGAAGTTGTTGTGGGAACTGATGTAGTTGTAGTAGTTGTTGGCTCTAAAGTGGTTGTGGGTGAAGATGGTGTAGTTGTATAAACTGTGGTTGTGGTTGGCGATTGAGAAGTAGTGGTTGGTCCAGTCGGTGTTGTGGAGGTTGAAGTTGTAGGTCCAGCTGTTGTTGTTGTTGGCTCCTCGGTTGGAGTGGTGGAGATAGATGTGGTGGTGTGTATTGGTGTGATGGTCTTTTCAGCTGTAGGAGAAGTACTAGTAGAAGTGGTTTTTGGGGTCGTGGTTGGCACTGGAGTTGTGGTTGTTGGAGGAAGTGATGGAGTTGTTGTTGCTGTGGTCGTGGTTGATGATGGGGGTTTAGTGGTAGGTTCTGTTGTTGTGGTTGTCTCCTCAGTTGTTGGTGAAGTTGTTGTGGGAACTGATGTAGTTGTAGTAGTTGTTGGCTCCAAAGTGGTTGTAGGTGAAGATGGTGTAGTCGTATGAACTGTGGTTGTCGTCAGCCGTGGAGAAGTATTGGTTGGTCCAGTCGGTGTTGTGGAGGTTGTAGTTGTTGGGACTGAGCTTGTTGTAGTTGGACAAATCACTTTCTCACAACATACTCTGATCTCATAGTCAAAGCACTTTTGAGGTGGTCTGTACTGGTCCTCTTGCCTACATATTAAACCATAGGACAAATTGCATGATGCCACTTGGCCAGTTTGACTCAAAAAGTCAACAAAGTTCACATAAGGGTAATCAGCTGCTCTACAATCAATGTCTGTGGTGTTTTTACAAATCTCAATGCCATTATTTGTTATGTTTTCATATGTTTCCCAGTCACTTTTGTCTTCCCCTGGATAATGTACATTATACCACTCAGACCATTCGCAAGTTATTATACATGGATTAGTAGTTGACACCTCAGTTGTACTGGTAGTTGTAGAAAATTCAGTTGTTGTTGGTGGTGGGGGTGTTGTTGTTGTTTGGTGTGGGGTTGGCTCTTCAGTTGTTGTGTGAGGTATAAGAACTGTGGTTGTGGTTGGTGCTGTAGATGTGGTGTTTGGAGGAAGTGATGGAGTTGTAGATGCTGTGGTGGTGGTTGTTGATGGAGTAGTTGTAAAAGTTGTTTGCTCTACAGTGGTTGTTGGTGACAATGGTGTAGTCGTATGAACTGTAGTTGTGGTTTGTGGTGGAGCAGAAGTGGTTGGCACTGTCGGTGTTGTGGAGGTTGTTGTTGTTGGTGTTGTAGCTATTGTTGTTGTAGACACGCAGGTTTCAACACACAAATGTGTCTCCTCATCAAAGATTGGCTTGTCTTCAGGGCATACGGGATAGCAGCCTGTAAAAATCACATAATAAATAAATAAATAAAGCAAATAAAAGATTTGCTTTAGTTACAGCATGGTCCAATTCACATCTATATTTTTTACACTTTGAACTTGAGAGAAAAAAATGTTCCCAGATCCTCATTATGTATAAAGAAGATACAAATAATCAAATGAGATAAGTCTATCATTTAAGGTTTATTAACACATCACTAAGAAGGAAGTGTAGGCCCTTGCCTTCCAGGTTTGGTGTCGGGTTGGTACAAAGTCCCTCTGGATTTAAACAGGTCTTGTAACAAGGTGTGTGGCAAGGATTGTAATGCCATTTGCAATCATCGGGGCGGTTGTAGTAGTCACAAAAAACAGCTGAAAAGAAAATGTGTTTCTTTTTTAACTTAGGATTAAGGCAAGACAAGGCAAATGTATACATCAAGGACTTGGAACAAACAACAGTAACCTCTATGGGTAAAACTTTTGTTTACTTACGACAGATTTCTGGAGTTCTCCATGCGACACAAATGCCAGCTTCGTTACAAGCCTGAGCATAAGCAGCAACTGCTGTGCAGAAGCATTCACAGTCTCCTCCAGAGTCACAAGCACAAGAGTCTTTCACACAGTTATCATAATATGGGCGAGGGGCTACCTGTTAAGTCAATAAAATGAAATGTATTAAATGATTTCATGGTTCAAACATGGAACTTGAAGCATTTGTAAAGTAAGAAAAACTGTGTCATTACCGCATTGTGGCAGTGTTTGAATGTGTCCCCAGTGATAATGCTGCACATCGATTTTGACCAGAAATGCCGATGTGGTTTTGCTTCACAGGCGTCAACATTTGTATCTACGTCTGGGCAGCTGCTGAACACTTTCCAGCTGTTTGCAAATTCTAACACATTGCTTACTTGAAGCTGACCCTGAGTGGTATAGTCATTCTGCCCATCACCATCAAAATTTCCACACAGGCCACATACCTGCCCCTGAAAAACAACAAAACAGAAGTAAATCAATTCAGTAATACTACACCACAGCATTTTTTCCAATTTGGGGTTTTGGTTACACTGACTAAAGATAAGCTTCAATAGCTTTAGCTTATTTAATTTCCAGTCTGTACTTAGGTGTTTTGTGAAATGTCATTAAGTTAGTACTTCCCATTGAAATCCCTTTTGTTGCTGTAAAAGTACAGATTCTGAAATGACTCAAAAGAGAACAACTGCATAAAAACCTTATCAGTTACATTAACTTAAGCAGATGTAATTAGTTACTTTCTGCCCTTGCTTTACATTCTTCATCACTGAGACAATGACTGTGACTCACGCTGTGCTTTGGGTCCAGGATGATGCGAACAGTTGTTTTGCGATCCCATATTACTGTTAGACCAATTGTAGATTCTACCACCAAGTACAAGCCAACAGTCCTTATTCTGTACTCAATCTGAGAGCCATATCCCAAGTCCTTCTCTTCAAATTTACCCTTTGACAGTTTGACTTCCATGTGCTGCAATGTGTAAAGAGGTTTAATGTTTATAAAACTTTTTTTATGTATCTTAAAAAAGTTAAAACCACAGAACAAATTTCAAGTGTTGTATGTTGTCTTACCCCCAGCTGGATTCTGACAGATTTGGAACAAGTGGTGCCTGTTGTTCCACATGGTTCATTTTCTGTTAAAACTCCAAAGGTGTCTTGAATGGTTCTATTTCCACATTTGTTCTTTAAAAAAGGGAAAATTTGGTTATTTTGACTGTATGGTTCAAAGAGGGGAAAGTCCAGTGATCTTTTTGAAACATGGCGATAGACTGTCAAAATACTTGTTTAAAAGAAAAGCATTTACAGAAACCAAAATCACAATTCTGCCTTGAAACACCAAAATCATTAAATTTCTATTTTTGTTCAAATACATATTTTGGGTTCAAAATATGTAATGCACTAGATAGTAAGATGTTCTGTTGCAATAGAGACTTTTGTTGATTTCATGCATGTCATTAATTCTAGATTATATTTGTGTGCTACATGCCCCAAATCAAAATGGATTCTATGTAATAAACCAGTTCAAACTGAATAGAATGGTTAAAAAAATCCTTTCAACATGTATTCAGCTAGGGCATCATAATACTGGGAGGTAAACAAGTTGTGCAGTTGGAGCATTTTTTTTCACATCCAGGCAACATCTTTTTCAGGTACACTCCAGTAAATTAGTGACTTATTCTGCACAAGTTCCAACAGCCTGGCTTCATAATTAAACTGTAGTGCTCCTTTGATGGCAGGCCAGCACATTATAAAGCCCTCAGTATAACAGTGGAAACCCTACTCTGTTTAACGATTTTATGTGTTCATCAAGCATGAACGGGAAGAATTCTACTTTCAATACCTTTGCAATTAATCTCATCAGGCCCCAGACACTTACAGAGTGTTCTCAGAGGAGAAGATGATGAGAAAGTAAAAAAAACGTGGAAACAAAGTACATTTTTGTGGCTAATAATTGAAAACGACTATGATAAGTGACCTAATCCCTCAAACATGTTGCATGTCCTTAAGCCTAAGTAAATGACCAAGAACGGAGATTTTGATGCAGATGTTGCGGACATATCCTATTTACCTTAACAGCAGTGTATTCACAATGACCTTGAAAGCCAAATGTTTGCTGATCGAATGTGTTGTAGTGACCACTCCCATAAATGATGCAAGTTCCTGGACATTTTTCCTCTGTGCAGATCCACGATCCACTTTTGCAGGTACTTGATAAATCAGAAAACGTGTAAAAAATGTCATTAGCATTGTAACAAGGAATAATGATCAGGCAATTAGGCAAATCCTGCTTAATGTGCAACAGTATGAGTCTGATAAAAAATAAAACCGATGTACCAAGTGTTGCACTGGTTAGTAACTGTTGATCCATGGACATAGAAATGTCCATCATGCTGACATGGGCATTGGTCTTCTTTTACACAGTACCCTCTGCCATCATCAATGAGGCCAGATGGACACTGACAGCCAGATTCACACTCAGCTGAGTCCTAACAAGGTGGAGGAGACAACATGAAAGAGAAAAAAAATATTCTGTCAATATATTACTGTGGACAATTCAATCAACTTCTTTCAACATAATTAAACTCAGGGCACTATCCTTAACTACACATCCTGATGATACATGCATTTTACAAATAATATGATTTTGCAGAAATGTGTTTTTCTTGTTATATAGGCCTGTAGAGCTCTATGTAATCTTATCATGCACCTTGACTTTTTATGGCCAAAATTGGCCATGTTTAAACTCACTTGCTGCCCTTTGCAGACATGACTAATATGACGTCATTCATTCTAACAGATGGCAGAGGTATCGCTGTTGTCAGCAGGCTACAATGCAGTTTTGCTAGTAATGAAACCCAAAGTGGATTTTAGAGCCAAAGAGTAACTGACAGGAACATGAAGTAATGAAACACAAATGTCAGCAACTCTGTCCAATGGGTTGGGTCACATCCACCTGCTCACAAACTGAGAAACAGCGAGCAAAGCCTGGACTGAAACAGCCATGTGTTAATACACAGAAGTGATCTTAAAGTATATAAAAGCCCCGTACATGGAACTGTTCTTGATAATCCCTTTTTAACAAGTAATTCCTTCAAACATTTTAATATATTTATGGAAAATTTACTTTTTGTTTTCTTTTTTAATGAAAAAACACACAAAAGGGCATTTGTAAGTTCTCTCCCTTAAATAGTCTCATCACAATTACTAACACTGACCTATCAAGCAACTCTGTTGTAAAAGAGACTACCTTTTATGCCTTATGATGATACATAACTATCTATAATGACTTTTACAGCTTTGCAAGAATTGTCCATTACACAACAGTGAGACACATGGTCAAACAAGGAGAAGGAGGGAACCCTGCTGTTAATGTTGTAATTGTCAAGTGAGAAACAATCTGGAGGACGTCTTTTTGCCAAACATGTGGCATTAGATGCAAAACCTTTATAAAAGTGATTTCAAAACATAACTCATACAGCATAAAAATAATGTTATGACTTTTAATATACTTTCAAAATGGTGGTCAGACTCTGTAGTTTTCATTATTTTACAACAAATCAATTAATCAGTCTTAATTTAATTTTATGAATAAATGAATCAATTAATCAATCTTTATTTGTAAAGTGCCAAATTATATTAAATGTTATCTTAAGACACTTTCAACACGGTAGACCAATGCCATACTCCTCTTCTTTTTACAAATGTTCTTATTAAATTGTATTCAGTTTTTGCTCCAAACTTCACATGAATCCACCATGAGTGCAACAAATGACTCTGCTTTCTCACGCAAGTAACCCAGACAAAATACATATGTTTCTTTGAGCAATAGGGATGTAAACTGGGATATTCATCTTTAAAGGGACTGTGAGGAGAATCTGTTTCCGGTGACATTAAGACTCTACTACCCATGAGCACGCGCGGCGACTGTTGTAATGCTGTGTTTCAGTAACCTCGGAACTGGGAGTGACATCATCTCCGACTTATCGGCGTTCCAGTTGAAGTCGGAAAAAAACATGCCGACCTACCAGGCTATTGTTGTTAGCACGCCCTGTGTTGTTGTATGAAGAATGTGATTATCACTCTGGCAGCATTTTCATCAGTATAAGTCTAACAATACTATGTATACAGCTGATCTAGAGCGACACACCCCAGTCAGAAGTGCAAATAAATGGATTATTACAGGAGCTAAATAACTGTTCACACTGGGGGCATCCATCTTCGATTGTCAACTCAGGGGTGGCGAGGTTTCACTGAGTTCCCAGTAGGAAATTCAGACTTCGGGGGACGTTTCAGTTGTAGTCTCCTACTCGGAACTCAGAAATTCCAACTTCCGACTACAACTTAAATGCACCACAAGCCAAAGCGTGTGTCTGTTGTGATGCTAAATGAATGAAACTCGGACCTCTACATTGCTTTACAACTTCTTTTTTCAACAACTTACAGGATGCAAAGCGACGAGGTAATGCATCTCTTTCTAGTTACGTAGCGGTAGTTTTTGATGTGTGACAACAAGCAGTTTTTGGAAAACTTAGTATCGTAGTTTTGTAGCCGGCTATATATCACTACTTACAGCCCGGTGCTCTAAGACGAGTCTGAATAATATACATTTGTTCTAGTTTTAATTGTGTTGTTCCTGAAGTTGAGCATCTAGGCCAGTCCAGTTCTGTCCGACCCGACCGGAAGGCTAAGGAATAGCATTTATAGATAACCTATTTTGATGCTATAAAACTCATCTTAAAGTGTGTATTTTGATCAGGCATTTATCTAAAAGTGAGACTTTTTTGTAGTTATTTAGAAACTTCTCACAGTCCCTTTAAGCTGAGACATTACAAATAATAAAATTGGACCAAGGTAAATTTTTTGTGATAATATGTAACAGACTGTCAAGAATAACTGCCATATAGAGGGTTGAATTTCTGAAAATGTATATTTTTTTATTTTATTTTCATTTAGCATAAACAGAACTGCAGCTTTGAAAACGCCTGAAATATAAAAAAAACCAGTAAGTTGTTTAAATATATACAGTAACAGTTTTACAGCCTTTTAAGTCCTTACTTTATGTAATTTATGTTAGTTATATGTATTTTTAATGGGACATAAGAGCTAAATATACAGCCTGCTAAAGATTAAAAACAGAAAAACATGATATACATTTGTATTTAGAGCAAACTCACGCAATCATCATTTTTTAGATTTAAACAACTCCGAGCGCAATGCAGTCCAAGCTCTCCTGCACCAGCAGCAGAGCAGTTGAAGTAGACTTTTGGAGAAGGACAAACTATAAAATGAAAAGAAAATGATTTTATTCAATACCGTCAATAAGATGCTTGTTCTGTGGTAAAGAAAGCGTTTAAAATATTTATACATACAAGATGTAGGGGTTCTCCAAGAACGACAATGCAGTGCTCCATTGGTACACAAACTGTTAAGAGATGACAAAAATACACCATACAAGGTATTTGAAATCACAAATCTAAACATTCTCTCTGATTCATATTATGCTTTTATATCTTCAACAGATTCAATCTCACTAACGTACAAAAAATGTACTCACCAGTGCTCATTGTTGATGCTGATGGACTTTCCTGGTTGGATGTTGACTTGATTATGGTAGCAGGGACACTTTTCAATAGGAACACAAAGGCCATCACCATTAAGGTACGATCCCTCAGAGCAGGAGCAACCATCCACAGGCAGGAAGTTAGTAGAACAGCTCTGCTGCACAGAGCTCAGTGATCTACAGGTGAGTTGGCATCTCTGGTTGATGTAAGAGAAGGTCTGAGATGCTGGGCAGTTCTCCGTGTATTTATCTGTTTTTTGTTTTGAACAATGTGAGGACAGTTAGTTTGGTAAATCACAAATAAAACAGAATTGTTTTTACATCTTGATATAACTAATTCTGTAAAGCATTAGTCAAGCAGTACTAAGGAATTAGTAATGTTTGACTAATACAAGTTAACAAAAGATCAGATAACAAATAACAAAAGAGATCAACAAAAGATCAAATGCAATGTAATATCCATTACATGTAAGTCCTTAAAAAACTTAAATCATTACTTAACATACTAGCTAGATAAAGTAACTAGTTCAGTTGAAATGTAATAATTACTTTAGCCTCTTACAAGTAATGCTCAACAACAGGGTTAAACAGTGATTACAACAGACAATGTTCACAGTATCTGTCACAGGCACAATTATAATTCATATAGGCCTATAATCGTTTGAGATGTTGAAAGGTCATTCTTTCCATCTGATCCCCTGTGTGGTGTTGAACATCTGCCTGTTGCTTCACATAGACCACATCATGATAACGGCCCTCCCAGGACAAGAAGCAATTTATAAAAATAAATGCTATTTTGATTGGTGTTTTTATTGTTATTACTGTTTTAGAAATAAAAATTCCTTATTTAGCTATATTCCAAGAAGTGTAAAGTAAATAGTTACTGCCCAACACTGTCAACGAAGGCTTAATGAAGTATTTGCTACTGTATAGAAATGTGCAAATAATACAAAGTTTTGCCGACTTCGAAACCGTGACTTTACCAAAACTTAAGAAAGTAAGTTCTTACCGCACACATCCTCTCTCCAGTCCGTCAAAAGCACTCCTTTTGATGCACAAGCTCGGGCGTATGAGGAGAGAACGGCACACAGACAGTCTTCACTCTTCTCACAGTTGCAGCTTGCATAAATACATCTCTGGTGAGGAAAGTAAATGCTTGAGAAGGATAGTTAAACCAAACTGATGTAAATTCAAGAGTAGGAAATTAGGTCTTTTGCTGTACCTGGTAGTACGCCTGAGGATCCAGCACAGAATGGCACTTAGCAAAAGAGCTGCTTGAACTCCGGAGTGAGGCACACCAGTGTTTGGCGTAATTCTCTGTAAGTTGAGAAAAAATATTTATTTTCAATCACAACTTCTCTCACCAGAACAAAATACGAGATAAGAACAGCTCATTTCCAGTCATTTGTCATGAAAGAATCTGTTAATTAAAAACTACACTTCATGTGGTGTATTTACTAAACAGCAATTCTGTGTTTCATTTTCCTGGATAAATTTGTATGATAAGGGAAAAAGTCTTTTAAAAAATGACTTCCTTGTTTAAGCTGGGAGCTATTCGGAAAGTGTTTTGTGCTTTGGAACCGGAAAGTTCACTTGTGAGAACTTCAATTTCCTAAGCCGTTCTAAATGTACTCACAAAACAAAAGCAATCAGTCAGCCATTTCATGAATACACCTTATTGGGGGTGGTTTTCCATGAATGAAATCCTAAATTTCAAGGGGAAGTGTACAGTGAAGGTTTATTAAGGTGACAGCAGATCTTTACTTAAACTTAAAATTTCTAGTTTGGCCATTATGCTTCAAGGTTTCTGGAGATTGGATTATGCATACCAGGAAGAGCTTTGGAAACAGAATGAAAAACAGGGCAGCAAAAAACAGTTGTGGTCCATCACAGGTAAGCAATCCAAAATTCTAATGGGGTTCAGAAACAGACTGATGGATACAGTAACAGGTTCCACTTGTTTGTGTAGCAGTCTGTAATGCAATACTGAATTGTTGCCATGGCAGCTATAGATAAGAGATAAATCTGTCATGGCAGCTTGGTCCCCATGAGTACTAGGACTGGGTATTTCCAGCAACTTTACGATACTATACGTATCCCGATACTAAGGCCATGATACGATACGTATCCCGATGCACGTAAATTGTGAACATTGACTATGCTCTAAGCAAAATTCTTGACAAGTTTAGTTTTTTCTTATAAAAAGAAAAAGAACAACAATGAGTTTTAAGTTGTTCTACAACTTGAGAGACACAAATTCAGATCCTCAAAGATGGTAGACCTAAGTTCAAATTTAGAACATATGCTTCATTATGTAGCTCGTCTTCTGCCTGGAACTGTGCCACTGTTAACATTACCCAAAGTGTATTTACAACAACTGTCAAAATATTTAGGCCGTATCGATTCTGAAGAATCCGTATCGATACACGTATCCCAAAGGAGTGCGATACGATATTTTGCCGTATCGATATTTTGAGCACAGGCCTAATGAGCACCATAACAGTCATGAAACAACAGAACCACAAGAACTATGAATTTCTCTTTCAAAACAGAGTAATATGTGGGGGCATTTTAAAGCTCAACAGGGATATATCAAAAGTAGAGTTAGGCATCTCTATTTTTTGACTATAATTTCCTCTTGTCTTCAATAAACTAAAAAGCTAGACTACAAATTAACAACCCTCATCCTTCTTACCATTCTCCATACTGAGAGAACAGGGGTCATCAAGTCGTTCTTCTTTGTCTTTGCATGAGACACTGGCCTTCCAGGAGTTGGCAAAAGTGGCTGCTGTTCCCTCAATAATCATTTGAGGTGTCTTCAAGTCATCGGACAAAATCATGTTGTAGTTTCCACATAAACCTGAAGGGAAACAAATCAGAATTTAACTACAATGTTTTCAACCCTTCTGCACAGCAAAACCATCAGCTAACAAACTGCAAAAAAAATAAATAAATAAATAAATTTTGACTTTCTGAGAGACAGGGTTGTGGGCTGTCTCAAATACTCAAAACTCCCCAATGACAGTGACCAAAAGTGATCCTGAAAGGACACTGACATTGAAAGTCATTATTGCAATTGTAAGACACGATACAACAGTTTTATGAACAGTGCTCCAGGTAGGTGGGTGAGTGGAATGACTTTGTTGTTTCTTTGTGATGCTGTGGTTCATCAAAAGAGCTGTACAGAACCAATATACCAAAATCAAATAATTTTAGCCTTCAGTCATGGCGAGCATTTGCGGAAAGTTTAAAGAAGATCAAGAGTTTATAAGATCAGTGATTTTAAGGCAAGGGTTGAACATGAGACCAGATAACCTTGACCTTACACAGGCTTGTATAGGATAACCATAAGGTCAAAAGTATTACAAAGAGTAATGAACTTTTAGTGTTTAGTGACAATTACTTTTATTTTCTTTGCTTGTGTTTGAAGCATATTTGAATGCCTACTTTTAAGTTATTTCTTCATTTAGACCTTGTGAGCAAAACACCAGGAAAGAAGCCCAAGACGTACTTCTTTAAATGTTTTGAAATTTGGTACATTATTAGTTAAAGATATTGAAATGCAGGGTAAAAACATTGGACCTGAAGAACTTGACCACTGACCTCGAAAATGTAATGAGTTCATCAGTGAGTCAGTGTGAATATTCATGCACAGTTTAAAGAAATCTTTTTAAAAACCTAGAAAAGCACTCGAAGGGTGCAGACCTCCGCCAGCAACACACTCCTCTCCCATATTGTGATTTTTACCATAAATATTAGTCCTACCTTTATTTCATCAAAATATTTAGATTCCTTGACCATGATAACATACCATTAGCAATTGGTTTCATAATGATATCTATTTTAGTTCAGTAGTTATTCACAAAAAATCGCATTTTACGTCATGGCGGATCCAGACGCTGATCCGGATCAACACCAAAATTGAATCAGTTCTTCCTTTTCCCATGCTGAACATTTCCTGAAAATTTCATCAAAATCCATCCAAAACTTTTTGAGTTATTTTGTTCACAGACAGACGGACAGACGGACAGACAAACTCCCGAAAACATAACCTCCTTGGTGGAGGTAATTATTGATACACAAGAACGAGATAAGCATGAGACTCCACAACCTTAAACTCTGACCTGTCTTCAAATGAAATCAGTTCCTTTAGTCCAGGTTGGCCTTTGGTCAGGTTTTGAAGAAAAATACCAAAATAAATCACAAAACTTGAATAGAAGTATAATCATTTTTGAGGCTTTTATTCCTACATTAGAAAGAGACAGTTGATGGTCAGACATTAGGGTGCGAGCATTAGTAATGATTTCTGAGAAAGGATCTGAACCCATGTTAGCAGCTAAGGAAGACCACAGCGTACGTGGGGCACACAGACATAGTGAGTGCTCTTGTATTGAATCTTTAACATTGATATCACAAGCAGCCAAATCCTCCCTGTACGGTTTGTCTGTCACAGAGCTTTTTTTTTTATTTTCATACAATCAGATCACCATGTGGAGACTCTGAGAAGCTGTCCTCACATTCTGTGGATGCACATACAGTGCTTGTTTTTATGATTTTTTTCTTGCTGTTTTATTTTTTGACTTGTTTTTGGTTTGCGTGCTATCTCAACACCAAATGCTTAATTCAGACCTAACTTATTTGACAAAACACGTTGCAACACCAGGCTAGGGAAAGGGATTAGCCCCCTCCACTGGAAAGGCCTTTGTTATGCAGTTTTAACACATTAACGCACATGAAACCTACCTTGTGTCTTTGCTTTGTAGCTCTGCTCCAGGCTGACATAGACTTGCATGAGAGGTACATGCTGAATTTGAATTTGCAAACCAAAAGTGGACTGGAGCATGATGTGAAATGATGAGGCATGGAATATGTGGATATGACCTTATTATATAGAAAAAACAGCATTATTGAGTGCTCACATTAAAATTAACAATAAGGTTTCCCCATAGTGTTCCTGATTATTTGACTAACCTGAGCTGTAAGGTAAAGTGATGGTCTGTGAATTCTGCTGGACTACACCATCAGCGGTGAAGGTTAAAATCTAAATTAAAGGGCAGTTATTAATACCACAAGACGAACAACACACCAACCATTTACAGTTTTCTTTACATACAGAGGACTTACATTATTCCTGTCATTGTTCAGCATAATTTTGAGGGTCTTGAGACAAGTGTCATACATCTGGCTGGCACATGGAACCAACTGGGCCAGGATAGTAAAGGATGGACTTTTATCATCCTGGAAAACAAAGTTCTTAAGTAAAACTATGTTGTATTTAAAGCAGCCGCTGATATGGTGCAGGGGTGTAAGTCATTTACCTTGCTCTCCACCTTGGCCAAGGTGTAGTAACAGTCTCCATGGAAGGTGTAGGTTTTCCCATCAAAGGTGCTTACATGGGAACCCTCCTCTACTGCACACGTGGAAGGTGTTGGAAGGCTTGTACAATTCCATCTTCCCTCAAAACATGTACTGAAACAGCCCAGATGTGATCAGCGACAATAAATAAAAACAACTAAGCTCAGTAATTGAACTTTCACGTCAGCCTGATGAAATATTTGACGTACCACTCCTCTTTGTCCTGTCTGTAAACCTCACCAGTGTCATAGATTCTGTCATGTTTGCACTGGCATTCAGATTGAGCAATACATCCTCTCAAGGATATATTATCAAACACAGTTCCTGAAAATGACATGTTACAAATATAAGAAATAGTAATTGTGACAGCTTGGACATTTACATGTTGGGAGATCAAATTTGAAAAGGGTTTAGAAAACCATCTAAACATGATGAATTAATCCTACATGATAGCATCACTAACCTGGAGGACAGTAGCAGCCGTCTATCTTGTGCTCCACACAAAGTGAACTTGTGTCTTGGTGTGTACATGTGTCCATGCAGGGGGATCCACTCTCTTCATAAACCATGTTGTATTGACAAGTCTTAGCTGTGAGGGTATTGAAAAAATTTGAAATATTTGAGTTAATTAATAGTTTATATGTACCAGAATCAACTAAAAAGTATGATACTGACAAACAAGGTTCTACACACTTCAATAATCAAATTCATGACTTTTTCAGACCTTTTAGGGATCCAAACAGAAAATGTCTGCACAAACAATAAGTAACAAGCGGGTGGCATATCAAAGATCACTTTTTAATCATATTCAGCATGCTTACATTGTCCCAAATGTCCACAGAAGGTGATGCAAGCAACAGAGTGAGAGGAGGATTATTCTCACATTAGGAGGGTTGTTGCCAGATTGTGGACATATATGTTGTACAACAACCTTTAAAAATTGTATTTTGGGATGCAACGGACCTTCAGTGTTGAACATCACAGTTGCTTACTCAGAACTGCATTAAAGCTAATATTCTGTTTTTAAGGTGGGAGTGAGTGTAAATGGACAAAAAATGACTCCAGAAATCACTGCTGGGTATAGTTTGATTTATATATATTTTTTAATTAATTATCATCCATTATCTTCAGTGATGACCATCCAACCTGCTTGCTGGACTTTTAGTTTGTTTTTGTTTTAATGTTCCTTTATTTCATGAAGACAGTGAAAGTTCTTGTTCCTTTCATTTGTTTATTCATTTAATTATGTTTTTAGTTAATTTATTTTACCAGGAATTTTCCCACTAATATACAAAGATCTCTTATGCAAGGAAGTCCTGGCCATGGCAGCAGCTAAAAAGTTTTACACAAACAACAAACAATGAATAATAACACAAAGGTTTTATCAAACATCAGCTCAGCGTACAGACATAAAACAGGTGCATGCATTGATCAGATGCTCCTTAATTCTGCTCTTAAAAGTTTCTAAACTAACAAAATTCTCTAGTTTAAGGTAACTCTGCAAGTCTGACCAAGATGATGGGGCAAAAACACTAAAAGCTCTTTTATATAAAGACAGAACTAGGAATAAACAATAATTCATAATGAATCCATTAGACCAGAGGCCACAGCCACTGAGAGTCTTTGGTCACAAATATAAAGACGCTAAAAATAAGAGAAAACTGAGAGTTACCACAAAACTGAGGCGTTCTCCATTTGGGGGGCTGCCCTCCAGCATGTGAACACTGGCGAGAGAACTCAGATAGTGTACTGCAGACACAGAAGTCATGTGATTTGTTGTTGCAGCCACACATGTCCTGCACACAGGCCTGGATGAACTGATCAGGGTTGATCTGGCTGGTGCAGGAGCTCCAGGACTCTGAACGCAGCATTTCCTCACAGCGGGTTTGCTAAAAAAGACAGAGAGATAAAATAAGGGAGATAAAATAATTATTTAGAAATGTGTATGCATTACTCAACAGTGTTAATTTCATCACTGGATGAAAAGTAGACTCACAAACTCCCTGCATGTTTCCACAAGATTAGAGACTGCTTCATCCTCCTCTTCATTGGGGTCCTCACAATTCTCATTAGGATGGTGTAATTTCTGACTGTTGCCAAACTCAATGGAGCCGATTCTGCGCTCTGAATTTTATTGAGATAAATAATAATCATGAATACAGTGGATTATACATAGATGAAATCTCTGTAAACACAAAAATATCAAAATGTAACTCACCATTGGTAACAAACTCATCATAGACACCATTGAAGTCTCCACAGAGTCCACAAGTATGATTGGCATAAGAAGCATCCAGCTCCACCTTAAACAAAACAAAGGGGTCATGAATAATTTTATAACATTAAAAGCTTGAAGAGGAAAGTAGCAGTACTGATATAAGACAGGATAACATTAGATAAAATAATCCTTTGGAGGGGAAATTCAGGTGTTGCAGCAGTGCAGGGGTTAAGTAAAAGGGTAAAGTGGCATGCATTAAGGTCGATAGAATAACATACTATAAAAGATATTGATCAACAAAATATGCAAACAGCAAACAACAAAAAAGAAAAAGTAAATTAAAAATGAACAGAGTAAATGTCATACAGGAAAACTGTGGCACTCTGTGTATTACAGTGAAGGTGACAGTGATGTTAAAGTGGAAGTGTGGCAGGTAACAGCAGTTATGTTGACAGTACATTGTAAGAGTGCAAATTATTTTATCTTTAAGTATTGTGCAGAGTAAAACAGACAAAAGACGTGTTGAATAGATGCAATATGGATAAGACATGGCTTAGAGGATATAGAGAATATTAAAGTTCAGTACAGAGTAATATTAATGAAGTACAGTTCAGAAAGGATTTTTTGTTTGTATACAATAAAACCATAGTTAACATGATACGATGACTAACTGAAGTGAACTATGCATGGCTTTCATAACTAGAGCTGATGTAAGTCAAACAATTGTTAGTCCACTGTATCCCAGTCAAACAGTTCACTTATCTTACTGTACTCCAAAAAAGCCTCTGCTCTTCTTAAAGTTTTTTACTGAAGTACTGAAGATTATCTCTGAAAAAAGTAAAACACTTATCTGTCTTTATTAAGATACAAGTAGAATGAAACATTAATTATGAAGGCTGACGTCATATTAAAGTTTTAAGTTTTCTGCCCAAGCGGTAAGAATTTAACTAAATCAAAACCTGTTTTAATAAAACAGCAAAGACTGAAGTCCCAGGCACCCAGAGCTGGCTACTATTTGAATTCAGTTTTTATATGTGCAACCTAGCTTGTATACACAAGTTTGTCTACAATATTTAAGGGATTTATTCCTCCCCTTTAAACCAGTTTGGTGAAACTGATCCAATTCTTTTAGCCTTAGGCAGTTTTCAGAACTGCTGGTCTTTAAATTCTTGGAGATTGATTTAGAAAAGTTTTGGTACTGAAGTTCTGATCATTTTACTCATCGTCCCATTAGTTCAATCAATCTACCTGTTTTCAAGCACACCAGCAGTCTGATCATTTCAAACTCTTGGGGAAGCTGAGTTACTCAAGTTTCTATGATTTTGGTTTATGACATCTGTTCAACTCGGCCTGACACTGCACGATATGGAAACTACCTGCTCATTTCCATTTCAGTATAGAGGTACTGCCTACTCAAGGTAGGCAGGATCAGCAGGGTGTAGCTGGAAGAAACCACCATGGCACCCTCAAGGTAACAAAGGTGGGTGGGTGGGGGTTATGGTTACGTTGGGACCTCACAGCAATACTCTGACAAAACTGAGGCCAGCAGTGTTCCCACGTCACATTCAGTCTTGGAATGAGAAACTGTGCCATGTACTGAGTACAATCCATAATGGAAAACCAAGTCAAGTCGAGTTGAGCTGATACCACAAAGTGGAAAAGACCCATTAGCTTGATACTTTTCATCAGCTGAAGGCCATTATTTGACTATGAGAAATCTGATTAACCCACTTTGATTTTTGCCAAGATATTCGATTATTCAGAGGAGGTATGCAACTTAATTTGGTTTCTTTTGATCTTAAACATCTGCACATTTGTAAATAAATCAAAAGAAGTAGTTTCGGGTAAACAGCAAACATGGTCTGCTGTTAATAAGTATCACGACTCAAAATAAACCCTTTATTCATAAGTTTTAAGTTTGATTAAAAAATACAGCACTGAATCACATTAACTATCATCCTACAAAGCTATAGGAGACAAAACAAATATGTGTAGAACCAGAGGTTCATGTCATTTTCTAAAAACCAGCGGAAGTTTTGCTTTTTCTCTTGCAACTAGAGATAAATCAAACTATTATCAGAGTCATGTAAACAAAATTTTAAAAATCAAGCATCAGTTCTGTAGTGTATATAATAGTGTCTGATCAGGTTGTCACAAGACAAAAATGTTATTTGTTTTTACCAGGACTGCATCGTCACCGTTCCACAAGACCAAAATGCCAACTTTGGACTGAAGCTTGATGTAAGCAGCATTTTTTTCCACTTGTATCCCTCCATTGTAGTATGGTATGTGGACCCTGTGAAATACATGGATCTATTACTTTTGTTATTATCTCTATATGTCATGTTTTGTATCAGAACAGCCAATTTTGTTTTAATCGGGGGTATAAAGAGTTAACATTTTAAAAGTAAGGCATTCAAGCACAAATTTCCCCAAAAAATTGAAAATTTTTTGACACAAGAAAAAAGTTAAGGGCACACAAATTTCTTGAAAGGAGTGATAACTGTTTTGTGACATTGTCTCGGACATCCTCTCAGCCTTCAAAAAATCTTTTGTACCATTTAAACACACAGGCACCTGAAATGCAGTATTCCCAACACACCTCAGACAATGCATGAGAAGATTTGGCTGCTGTTTTGTTCATTATGAGGAAAATTTCAAGTTGATGTTCAACTTTTAATCTACACCTGAACAAAAACATGTGCACTTCAATCAGTATCCAGCAGTGAATTAAAGACGTCACTTAATGGAAACTTACAATTGTTGCCATATGGCAACAATATGCAACCGTGGAAAGTACCATAAAATCCACATTTTTGACCAAAAAGGCATTTTATTTAAAACAAGACTCAACATATTCATGTCATACTCATCCAAAATGAACAAATAAACATTTATACAGTGAAAACATTATAGAATTTCAACAGTTATCTAAAACATCTGCTAATAAAAACCCGTACCATCTATCATCCTTTATGTTCGTTTCATTCAGTTTTTTTTTCTGTTTCATTTCATTTGATTTCAACTCATTTCAGCTGATTTGATCTGATTTCATTAATTTGATCTGATTTCATTTCATGCCTTGTGAAAGTCAACAAAGCAGTTAATCTCAATGTCTGCTAGTAGAAACCCAAAACCTTGAACCCATTTCAATTAAGTTCAATCTATCATTCTTTTTTTTTTTTTAATTTCATTCAGTTGTTTTTTCTGTTTTATTTCATTTAATTCATTTGATTTCAACTCATTTCAGTTGATTTTGATCTGATTCCTCCTCTAGTTTGACAGTTATTTCTGCCTTGCTCTCTTTCCCTCTCCCGTAGAAGTAGCTGGGATGCATCTTGTATGGAGAAAATTGGATACTATGTTAAAGATAGCCAGCAACATACCTTAAATTACAAAATATAAAAAATATATAATGTGATTACTTTTAAAACATAAGCCAAAGATGTAAATAGTCTCAGGATAGTTTCATGCTATGTAAATGAATGGAACTCCATTGGGTTGTATACACTAGGAATTTTCCATATTTGCATATTGTTGTCATGTGGCAACAGGTCTGTTTTGGCATATTACAAAAAAGGTATAACAACAAAATTTAATTAAATGAAAAAAAAAAAAAAAAAAAAAAAAAAAAAAAGTTTACTTACCCCAAATAGTGATTTAAATTTTTATTTGGTGAAAATACTCCAAAAATTCTAAATAAAAGACAATCTTGGAGAGCCCCAGACAGCTATTTTTGGGTGTCAAATGTCCATTAACAAAAAGGACTGGCAAACAAGATATCCTGGTCATGCGGCCTCATAAATTCTATTTCCTTCAGACTAAAAGCCCCCTTTTCACACCTAAATGTAAAAACATACATTTTATTTCACAGCCTTTTAGAAAAATGAAGATAAAGTAATTGTCATAATTGCCATATGGCAACACTATGCAATAGAGGGTTAAACTTAATTGTAAATGTATTTTTTAACACAAGCAGCTGATAATAGACTATTTTACAATGTGACCACACCTTGTGGACATCCTGCCTCTTTACTAAGCCAAACCAGCACCGCTTTAGTTTCCATTATCATGATACTAAACATTGCATCTGTCTTGAAGTTCAAGTCCTGGTATTGTGGCAACAATAGTTGATAAAAGCACATTTGGTTTGACTTTTCATCATGTTTTTCTTTTCTTATTTTGTTTGTTTAATCTCAGAACTCATGCTGTGCAAATGTGGTGAAGTCCAACACCTTTCACAGAAATGACTCCAGTAATATTGAGTCTGAAACAGAGTAAACTAGAAAAGCACTCAGAGAGCGCAGACCACCACCAAGCAGTTCAGTAACAGCAGTGGCTTTTCTGCTCCAATTGGACGGCTGAGCCTCAGCTCATGTTTGTCCATGTGGAGAACTCCCCTGCTGGCAATGCAAGGGAAGCTGGGAAATGTAGTGACATAGGCTTGAAGACATTGAAGCCAATTTGCAAATAAACTACAGTTCCCATAATTATCCACAGGGGGAAAAACCCCTTACAGCAACCGAGGAGAAATGAATAGGATACGCCATTACAAACTTCAGTGTGTTTTTTGTGATGTCAATCTGAATCAGATCAGCACCAAAATGCAATGACTTCTTCTTGGGACTAAACCACCACTCAAAATTTTGATGTAAATCTGTCCAGTAATTTTTTCATAGTCTTGCTTACAGACAAACAGACAGACCCTGGCAAATAAAATAACCTCCTTGGTGGACATATAAAATACAGGTGCATAAAAAAATAATCAATGTCAGGTTCTGGTTTGGCTGAGTGGTATACAACCGGGCCTGGCTCAGGTAGTCCAAGCTTCTGCTGGCCTGGGTTTCAAATCCAGCTAGCGGAAAGTCTGCAGAGTGTCACCCCCTACTCTCACTGTCCCTCTTTCACAAGCCTATCCACTGTCTCTCTCTCCTATTAATAAAGGTACAAAATACTCCAAAAAATGCCCCTTGAAAAAAAATACTCAACTGAAGTAACATGAGTGAAAATAATCAGTCACTGATTTGAATGAATAAGTTTATTACTTACGGAAGCTCGTTGACAGTGAGGAGGCTCTTACTGATGTGGAAGAGGAAGTCGTTGATGGTCACCTTCACATAACTGACGGTGGGGTTTCCATCAGTCTCCTTCCTCCTAATGCGCACTGAGAACTCCTGGAAGCGGGAGTGACAGTCGGAGACCAGGTTGTATTCGCACATACCGGGAAACTGGAATATGTCACCATCAAACGTCTTGAAATGCTCTTTGCCCCAGGTGCTGCAGATGCTGTTGACGTGGTTCTGAACTGTGGAAGATTTTGAATTTAGTTTTAGTCATGAGACAAATCTGCAGATTACTTTCAGTCATAATTATATTTTTTGTGGTTTGTATCGATCATTGCTTTTAATATGGAGCTGACACCTAAAGTGTTCTTTAATGAATAACCTTTGGATTAAAGAAAGAGTGTCTTGACTGTCTACTTTTGCTGTAGCCCATGATACAATGCCTCTGTGACCTGTAATATATATGTCTTTATCAGGAGAGAAACAGAGGGTTTTGCATCTCACCTCTGACATTTGTAAAATTTTCTTCCTTAATAAGACATCCCAATCTACATTGCACCCATCCCTACATTTTAGTCTTTTTTCCGTTTATAGTTTTGATATAGTGTGAGTCTACAGAACCAACTCATTTTAAGTCAATCAAAATAACTTTCATTTCAGTCATTAGTTGTAGTCAGGATGTTTCCCCATATCAAATGTGTTGATTAGGAAGATTTAATAAATATATTTGTTTTTCACTCATTGCATTATTCAAATTCAAACAATTCTGGATAAATGGATGACAAATCCGACTATTATTTAATGAAAACACTTTCACTTGTAGTGGGACATTTTCTCACTATTTTACTTACAAATTATATCAATATCCGTTTTAGTTGTACAGAATCAGTGACATCTTCTAATTTACTTCTTTAAACTCACTTTTATACATTTATTTAAAACAATGTGCACTTTATCTTCATTATGCAGTAATTAATTATTAATTAATTAATTAATTATTTCTTAAATCCTGTAGATCTATCCATTTCTTATCTGTCTTAGTTATTTGTCTACATCTGTTTATCTGTTTCTACCTTTTTTTTTTTTTAGCACTGCTTATGTGATATTGTCCTCCTTCATTATTTCATGGTAATTTTAGCATAATTTCACTGTTTTTTTATGCTCAAAGCCCCATATAATCTGACCTTGGGATCTATGTGTCTGGCCATTGTCATTTCCTTTTATTGCCTTGTTTGGTTTAGACTAAGTCCATTTTTTTCTCCTATTAATATTTTCTAGATATTCCCTGAGTTCATGTCTTCACTTTGTCTTTAAAGTCCTTTGTAAACATCTCTTTTTAAGGTGCTCTTTAAATAAAGTAACTATTATTATCTTAAGTGACTTCATTAAGAAAGAGTTTTTATTGATACCAATACCAATACTTCCCTCCATTTTGTTGTTAAAAGATGCCAAAATTCTGAAGATTTATGAAGGATTTATTGGCCTCAGGTAAAAAAAAAAAAAAAAATGAGAAAAGACTCTTTTTTATGATTCAACCGAAGTAAAATTTCTAAATGTTGAGGTTAAAGTCCAAATGTCCAGGCAAAAGTTGAAATACAATTTTGAGAAGAAATGTTGAAATATTAAAAATAGTTCTGAACACACAAGTTCCATGACATGGTAAATGTTTTTTTTTCTTTACTTTACTTTCAACATCTGAACTTGATTCTAATAATTGTGATTTATTAATTCAACATCTTGACCTTTTTTTTTCAAAGTGCACAATGGAATCCACATATAGTTTTTTTTTCATGTGTCTGTCATCAATATTCCTCCTATCAGAACCTGTGAGTCTGTTTTGAAACACAAAGAAATACCCAATTTTTCCTCTAAACAACTAAAATATCATGGATTTCCCACCCCTAAAATTGTAGTCTTATTTTGCCTGGTTTAAGAATTGCAGACATACATTTTTAAAAGAGTTTTTACGGTAAAACATCCATTTTAGACAGGTTTTCAGACTCTCTTGTCATGTAAAAAAAGGTACTCAAAAAGTTAACATTTCAGATTAAAAAACAGGCAGAATTACTGAGGGGCCCTATCGCACTTCCTCCAAAATACTCTGCATCTTACCCAGTCTGGCCTGGACATCGATAACGCTGATAACGGACAAAGCGAGGAAACACAACCCCACACAGGTCCACCCCATGATCAACGCTGTGGGCTCACCAAGTCAGGTAATGGTCAGGCTGAGCTTGACCCCTCTTTATATCGAGGCTGCATATTAATTTTGCTCCCACCCACTTCATCCATGTCAAACTGAAGGTTCTGTGGAAACGCTGTGCAAATATGTGCTGAATGGGTGTTGATTTATATGTTTCACAAGTCAAATATGATAATCTCTCCAACCTCCTTTTCTTTTGGAGACCACATGTGTTTGCTCTTCACTTCATTATTTTTCTTCTGCAGATAGTGACAACAATAAAACACTTTGCTGACAGTGTCCTGTGTGTATTCTTTAAATGTATGATCCATGTTTGATTAGTGTCCCCAGTGTCTGTCACAGTCTTTGACCAAATAAAGGCAACAACAAAACAATGTGTTTAAAAATCTTTCAGGATGTTATACAAACTAAATACAAGGTTTCTACAGACTAGAAAATATTTAAGTATTATGAAGACCTTATAGGGTCTTCACTGAGGACAGTTATGACAATTTTTGCACTGAGGAACAAACAATCAACACAGGTTTGGTATCCTAAGAACTTGTTCTATTATGTGATAAAAAGCTGATTCATTATGGTTATAATTAGATAATTATCTTTATTAAACCTAACAGAAAAGTCATAGTGTTAAATATTAAATTGATAACAGGATATCACTGAGGGTAAAATGCAGACAGGAGGAAGTACACTCTTGTGTGTGGACAGAGATCATTTTAATGCTTGCTTTAAAACTGACACATCGCTGCCACAGTTTTGCTTGCTGGGCCAGCCCTTGAGATAGAAAACAGATCTGAGGGCAATCATGTCAAAGTGCCATATAAAGTTCATAACCTATCACAAGCATTGATAGAACTTATTTGTTTACTTTACTTTATTGTTACTTCAGAAAATGGATAAGACATCAAAACTAATAAATGTCATAAATAAAAATGTCATGCACCAGGACTGAGAGTATACCATGTGTCATATGATACTTCAAGATGAGGAAAGAAGGTAAGAGGACTGCCATGCAAGGACCCAGAACCAAAAGGCACTAAGGTTATGGAGGAGAACAGGAACGCAGCATTAAACTGTAACGAGCCAATCATAACTTTAATAGTTCTGAGAGAATTTTGAGTACGGTAAGCCACCTACCGAGGATAACCTCAGACCTTGACTGTGCGTGCTTAAACTGTTTGACAAGGAGCCTGCGTCATTCCATTCACCATCTGCTTCATGGCTGATTGGCAGGTAAACAATTGACCAACTCTTGATAGGCTGCAATTTTAAATTAGCACCACTTAAAAATATATTAGTATTTCAACCAGCCAATTCCTTATTATTTCCTTCTGAAATAATTAAAGGGCACCCACAGTGTTTCTCTCAGTGCTTTATAGTTAAGGACACCCACTTAACAAGATGACCCCTCCACTTTGTCTTGATTTGCAGTTCAATGAAACACACACTATTATAGCATAATAAAAGGACAAGCACTCAGTGAAAAGAGCCCTTATAATAAGAACCTCACTTTCCAGGAAATGCAGATAGCATTTACAAAAAAGCGAGACAGCGACTCCATCTCCTCAGACACCTGAAGAGCTTTAGTGCCAGTAAGCAAACCCTGGCCATGGTCCACCGGTCACTCACTGAGAGTGTTATCTCCTTTAACATCATTTCCTAGTATGGGAACCTCCCAGTCAGACACAGGAACAAGCTGACCCGGGTAGTTAACCAAGCCAGCATCCCTGAACAGGAATTGTTTTTTTCGTGCTTGAATTTATGCTTGATTATCTTCTAACCACTCCGAGAAGCCCAGTGAGTCGACTCAAATTTGGGTATAAAAAGGTGAATTGTGTTTAAAATTACTCATTCCTATTCAGATGTGTGTTTAAACTTCTATAACAGGTGATCTAATAAATGTGTAAAGCACTATATAGCAGCACAAATTTCAATATACCCGCTGATACTGATGTCCTACTTTTTCAAATACTGATATTGTTTTAAGATTTCTGTGCATTACCTTTCTTTGGACAGTTTCAAAAAGAGAGGAGAGTGAAGTTTGCCTTGCCTCAGAATTTTGTCTCTGCTTTTTGCTGATGATGTAGATCTGTTGGCTCTTAGGATTAAGACCTCCAGTGCATTTTGGGGTGGTGTGCAGCTGAACATGGTGGGGACAAAACTCAGCACTTTTAGGTCAGAGTCATAGTTCGCAGTGTCTAAAAGGTGGATCTGCCACACCAGATGAGGTTCAATGCAAAAAAATTAAAAAAACAATGGAAAAGAAACGTAATAAACACAAACAAAAACTAGAAAAGCACTCGGAGAGTGCAGACCTCCACCAGCGCCACAGTCCTCACCTATATTGTGATTTTCACCATAAATATTAGTCCCACCTTTATTTCATGTAAATATTTAGATTCCTTGACCATGAAAACATACTATTAGCAGTTGGATTCATAATGACGTCTATTTTAGTTCAGTAGTTATTCAGAAAAATCAAATTTTTCGTCATGTCGGCCAGACGATGATGCAGATCAACACCAAAATCGAATCAGTTCTTCCTTTTCCCATGCTAAACATTTCCTGAAATTTCATCAAAATCCATCCATAACTTTTTGAGTTATTTTGTTCACAGAAGGACAGACGGACGGACGTACAAACAAACTCTCCCGAAAACATAACCTCCTTGGCGGAGGTAATCAAGAGCAGCAGGACATAAATGAGAGACATTGCAAAGCTAACAGCAGCAGACATCGCCTCAAACACTAGCGCCATCTTACCAAGAAAACTGTCACAGCAGGAGATGAAAGGGAAATTACTGAAATAACTACAAAATGTAAAAATACAAAGTCGACCAATTGTGATGACATTAACATGATCATACTTAAGAAGATAATCACATTTATTGCTTAACCACTAGCATACATTTGTAATTTATCATTTCAAACTGGTACATTACCGCATAAAATGAAAATGGCAAAAGTTGTTCCTCTGTACAAAGTGCGCAAAAAACATTTATTCACAGACTACAGACCAGTCTCAGTTCTTCTCCAATTCTATAAAATTCTGGAGAAACTATTTAATAGCAGATTAGAAGAATTAATAGATAAACATCATCTGCTACTGACAGTCAGTACGGATTTAGGCAAAGAATGTCTACATCACTTGCAATTTTAGATTCAACGGAGCATGTCCCAAGGGTTGCAAAACAAAAAGTAGATACCATAGGAGTATTTATTGATTTAAAGAAAGCATTTGACACTAGAACATAAAATATTAATTAAAAGACTAATAATATATGGTATTAAAGGTTTGGTTCTGGACTGGGTTAGCATCTATCTGAGTAATAGAAAACGACATGACCAGCTAGGAGACAGCTGCTCATCATGTTTGGACATTGTTTGCAGTGTCCCCCAGGGGTCAGTGCTGGGCCCCAGGGGAGCTGTTAATTTTATACATCAATGATCTATGTAATGCTTCAGATGTTTTAAAACCAGTTTTGTTTCTGATGATACAAATATATTCTGTTCAGGTTACAGTTCAGATGAGGTTCTTACACTGATTAAATCAGAAATGGGTAAATTAAAGTCACGGTTTAACATAAACAAGCTATCATTAAATCTCCACAAAAGTTCTCTAGTTTCACCATATTTAATCTACTGTGCTGATTTTGGGGCATCACCTACAAGAGCTCACTCCAATCTCTATTTATTCTCCGAAAAAGAGCAGCAAGGGCTGTAAACAGGGCAGCTTATAGAGATCACACACATTCACTGTTTTTGCAGTCAAAACTGTTAAAATTCACTGATCAAATAAAATTTGAAACAACTCAATTTATGTGTAAAGCGAAAAATAATCAACTACCTGGAAATATCCAGGGCATTTTCAAGCAGTGAGAGGGGAATTATCACTTAAGGGGACTGTTTTATTTTCAAACTGTAAAAGTGAGAACTACCAGGGAAAGATTTTGTGTGTCGGTGTAAAACTTTGAAACAATGTCGAAACATCGAGAAGTTCAAGAAAAAGTTAAAAAAAACATGATTTAGAAAAAGGTACAGGGATGAGATTGTATAAAGATCACTGCAGGTGTATTTAGTTTGTGTATTTATTTATTTTAGATTATGATTTGTGTTATTATATTATTGCTGTTTGGTTTTAATTGGTTTATTTGTGATTATTTTTGTCAGTGTTGTCTTTATTACTTGGAAGTGGGTAAATTACTGACTAGCTGTGTAAGGTGAAGGGGTGGGACCAGATAAGTTTCGACTTCCTCCTTCTCCTTTTTGAACAAGCAAATAACACATTTTGTCGTTTTGCACTTTGGTTGCTGTTTTTACTTTGCTATGTTCAAAACACATTTATGTTATGCTCAAATAAACAAGTAAAAAGGTAATAAATGAGATGATAATACATAAAACACTGTAATCAGACTGACAGGCACTTCACAAGTATTCAATCGTCAGGGAAATTATTTAACCCACCTCTTACAAGCAGACAGACAGACAGTCTCAGATACAGTCATGCACACACATTTACACTTGTATATAAACTAACTTAAAGTAAATATTGGATTTCATGTGGCAACAGCATTATCTTAATTGCATCTGCACAGGATGTGAAATAGAAATGACTGCTCTACATCCTTGACTATGGCCATTGCCTACCTGCAGAGTCACAAAAGTAAACAAAACTCTTGGCATCAGATCAATTCTCCAACATGATATGATTACAGGTTTGTGCTATGCCACAACTGAGCACTCTAACCCCCTTTAATGGTTGTAAACTTGTTTAGGGAAAGAATAAATCAAAAAGGTATGACTGACAGTTACCGAAACAAAAGAAGTCAAGGTGTAATTGTTCCACAGATAAACCCTACCTGAAACATGAGGTCTTAAGCTGCATAGCTGCTGTCAAAAGTTGTTTGGATGACATCAGCTGTTGGATGGTTCATAATTTCCTTTTGCTTAATAAATCCAAATTGGAAATAAATCCTAAATACACAAAACTGAACAGCCTACTCTTTGTTCTATCTCAGAAAACATCTCACACATAACCTGCAATTAAGGAGCAGGTTCTTTTTTTTATTTTTATTTTTTTAGTTTTTTTCCAACTTCACACAATCCTGAAAAGAATGTCAGTTCTCAACCAGTCCAACTTTAACTCAGCATATCTGTCCATATCTAATGGACTAAGTCAGAGGTTCTGCCTGCTGGTGTTTCTTTTTTTTTCTTTTTTTTTAATACATAAATGAACGCATAGTGACCAAATTGTAAATGTATGATTGGAGGCAGAAAATAGAAACTATGAACCAGCCAAGTGCTTGTAAAATTCTCAAATGAATTTTGGATTAGGTTTACTAAAATAACAAAAACGATATGGAGTAGCTTTTCAAGGTATCCATAGTGAAATGCTGGAAAAAAAATCTCAAATGGATTTTAGATCAGCTTTACTAAACTGCCAACAATGCTAGAGTAGTTGTTTTCAAGGTATACATAGTAAAATTCATAGCCTGTTGAAAGACTTACTTACTCAAACACACAATGACATAAAAAGGAAATTCTGACAGAAAACAGAATTAGAGGACTGAGGAAACGCTATCTTGAATTAAAAAATGAGGAAACACAGGAGCTACAACTAAAATAATACTTAAAAGTCCCTGGTGATTACTCCCAGCTTGGTGATTCCACTCCGGCGGGGTTTGTTTACATCTTCAAACCTCATAGCTCGGGACGCGGAGGAGGTCTCGCGATAATTTACCGCGAGAAGTGGAAGGTCCTCCCGGTTTCTGTGCCCCCCCTCTCCTCATTCGAGTGCCTTGTCTGTCAAATCTCTGGACTCACCCCCACAGTCATTGCCACCATCTACCATCCCCCCAAACCTCAGAGTGAATTTTTAAATGAATTCTCCTCCCTCCTTACCCACCTGTCCACTCTCTCCTCTCTCACCCAATGTTATTCTGACTGGAGATTTCAATATTCACATGGACAACACTGCTCTCACCATCACCACGGACTTCTCATCACTTCTGGACAGTTTTGATTTCCAACAGTTTGCAGACTTCTCCACACACACAAAAGGACATACAATAGATTTAATATGCTGCTCAGGTCTCACCCCCTCCAACTGTTCTGCCGACAAACTTCACATCACGGACCACTTCCTCCTCTCATTTAATGTCACCCTCCCGCTCAAGGACATTAATACGGACTCCCTCTCCACCAGCATCACCACCCTGACTCCGGACCCCACTTCCACCCCCGATGATCTCGTCACTCAGTACAATAACGGACTCTCTAACATCCTCAACACACTTGCTCCCATAAAATCCCGCCATGTCTTCTTCACTTGATCTGCTCCCTGGTTCACCCCCCACCTCCGTTCCTTAAAATCCAAAAACCGACAGCTTGAAAGACTCTTCAGGAAAACCGGTCTTACCATCCACAAGGACATGTACTTAGCTCAGTTATCTCACTACAAGGACTCCATTTCTCATGCAAAATCCCACTACTACTCTGGTCTCATCTCCTCCTCTGCCAACAACTCCAGGACTCTCTTCTCCGTTTATAACAGGATCATCCAACCCCCGGACTCCCTGCCCCCCCACATGTACTCCTCTGATACCTGTGACTCCCTCCTCTGGTTTTTCAATGACAAGATCAACACTATTCACCTGCACTTGGGCTCCACTTCCTCACCACTCACCTTTTCTGAACTTCCCCCTCCTCGTCAACCATTCGATGGTTATCTCCTTTGAATACCTTTGAACTCCCTCATCCCTCAGGTATCTCAGACCTTATAGCTAAATCCAAACCATCAACCTGCCAGCTAGACCCCCTCCCCACTCCTCTGGTCAAATCCTGCCTGCCCTCTCTGCTCCCCTTCATCTCCACCATTATCCACTCCTCACTAACCACTGGAACTGTTCCCACCCCTTCAAAACCACAGTTGTCAGCCCCATCCTGAAAAAACCTGGATCAGACCCCAACAATTTCAATAACCTCCGCCCCATTTCTCACCTCCCCTTCATCTCCAAAGTTCTTGAAAAAACTGTCGCCTCTCAACTCCACTCCCATCTCACCCATAACAGCCTCTATGAACAGTTCCAGTCTGGTTTCCGTCCCCTCCATAGCACAGAAACGGCCCTCATCAAGATCACCAACGACCTCCTCATTGCAGCTGACTCCGGTTTAATCTCCATCCTCATTCTCCCCCATCTGAGTGCGGCCTTCGACACTATTTCTCACCCCATCCTCCTCCATAGACTCTCCTCCATAGGCATCACTCACACCCCTCTTCACTGGTTCCACTCCTACCTCACAGGCCGCACTCAGTTCATCCAACTCAAATCCTTCACGTCACAGCCCTCCCCAGTCACTTCAGGTGTGCCCCAGGGGTCCGTCCTGGGGCCCCTCCTCTTCATTGTATATCTACTTCCACTTGGCAATATTTTCCGTAAATTTGGTATCCACTTTCACTGCTTCCCGGATGACACCCAGCTCTACCTATCCAGCAAACCCAACGCCTCTCTTCCACCTTCCTCCCTCACCCACTGCCTCTCAGAAATCAAACGCTGGTTCACCTCCAACTTTCTCAAACTCAACTCAGATAAAACAGACTCCTCCTGGTCGGTACAAAATCCAATCTATCCAAAGTTGACAGTTTCTCCCTCACCATAGACAACTCCACAGTGTCCCCCTCCCCTCAGGTTAAGAGTCTGGGTGTCATCCTCGACAGCTCTCTGTCTTTTCACTCTCATATCAATAACATCACCCGGTCTGCATACTTCCATCTACGTAATATTAACCGTCTCCGCCCCTCCCTCACCCCTCACACCACGGCCATCCTGGTCCACAGCCTCGTCACCTCCCGGATAGACTATTGCAACTCACTCCTCTTTGGTGCCCCCACAATCCCTCCATAAACTTCAAATGGTTCAAAACTCTGCAGCCCGGATCATCACCAGAACCCCCTCCTTTCATCACATCACCCCCGTCCTCCAGCAGCTTCACTGGCTCCCCACGAAGTTCAGAATTCATTTCAAAATCCTGCTGTACACTTTCAAGGCCATCCACAACCTCGCCCCCCCCTACCTGTCTGATCTCCTCCACATCGCCACCCCCTCTCGCTCCCTCAGGTCGTCCTCCTCCCTCCATCTCTCTGTGCCCTCCGCCAGGCTCAGCACCATGGGTAGCAGAGCTTTCAGCCACTCTGCTCCCAAACTCTGGAACTCTCTCCCCCCGGACCTCAGAAACATCGACTCCCTTCCCCACTTCAAATCAAAACTCAAAACCCATCTGTTTCAAACTGCCTATTCCCTTTAATTTTACACCGTCATGTAACTGTGCCACTCTTGTATGTTGTTTTTATTTATTTTTATTGTGATTTTAATGCACTGTGTTTTTATGATGTATTTGTAAAGTGTCCTTGAGTGCTTAGAAAGGCTCTTTTAAATAAAATGTATTATTATTTATTAAAAATACTCGAAAATACTAGAGGTTAAGATAAATAACTGCGTAAATACATAAATAAATAAGATAATATAACAGTATAGAATAAAAGTTGAATAAATAATATGGTAAAATGAGAAAGTGTAATATCAGGTGCATAATAAAATCAGCTAAAATAGGATAATAAAAGGAAAAGCATTTAAGAAAGATTAAAATTCCAAATAAATAAAAAATCTGAACTGAAATGTAGTAATAAAATAAAATAAGAGGGTTAAAATAAGTTAAAATATAACCTAAAATAATAATAAATACAATCAACTAAAAGCCAGATTAAAAAGGTAGGTCTTGAGTTTTCTTTTAAAAATATGAACAGTAGTTGCTGCTCTCAGGTCTTCAGGTATACTGTTCCACAGAAGGGAGCCATAATAACAAAAAGAAGCTTCCCCGTATGTTTTAGTTCTTACTCTGGGAACAGTTAAAAGACCCCTACCTAAGGACCTGAGGGCTCTACAGGGTTCATATGGTAAAAGCAAATCAGATAAATATGCAGGAGCAAGACCGTTAAGTGATTTAAAAACTAATAAAAGAACCTTAAAATCTATTAAAAAAACAATAAAAAATAACATGGTCAGTCCAGTAGTAAGGCCCCTTCCTCTTTCCAGCCAGCCCAGGGTGCCATTGAACAAGGCACCATTTAGTACCCAGGCCTTCCATCCTTGCAGGGGTCCATGGCCACAGGATTCTATCTGTGCATGTGTGTGAGTAGCTTCTGACTTGTTGTGTGTATATCCCCCATAACAGTGGAAACGAAAGGTGTGTCAAATGTGGAAAAAATCATAATGTTCAGCTTTTTGAATTGCTCTTTGTACAACATGTCTCTACATCATCTGGGTTTGCCTGTGGATATTTTTACAAGCTGTTTTGCATGTAAACAAGAAAGTTCATTTTGTCTTCTTTGGTTTGTCTTAGAAACGGACATTGTTGCACGTTTCCAAACACCTACCCTCATCACTGCTCCTTCGAGTGTAAACAGGGCGGAGGACAACTCCCACAGGGGGACAGCTGCATGGTGAGGACAGTGCACTGATGCCTAACTGTGTTGATTAAGGGAGGGCAGTACACTTACCAAAGCACCTCCAGCAGTTTTGATTAGAGGTGGGACTTTGCAAGATTTTGTAATCCATGTTGACATGATGCTGTTTGATATCTTCGTCATCATTTCCCCTGAAATTACACTGGCCCTACACTTTAAACAATACAGTGTGCCAGGGATCAAAACACACTTGTCAACTTTATGTGATCAAATATTTGAACTCATATCAGTATTTTTTTTAAGCCACTTCCTTTTCAGTCTGTATTATGTTTCATTTCAAGTTTAATCAAGGTTTATGGCTTTTAAATCAGATATCAAATGGATTAAAATGCACTTACGAGTTTAATCGACTACTGGTAAAGTAATAAAAGGACATGCTACGCTGTAGGTAATTGTATTTTACTGTTTGGCTTATTACAAAAGTCAGTGTGAAGATTAAGGTCCCATTAAAAAGGAAAGATGTTCTAAAGAAGTTGGTACTTTTTTTATGATGTTTCTCTTAATTCACAGTTAACATGTTGGATTAACGCAGAGATGGTGAGATGGTTTGATTACATTGACTCATGTTATTCAGTCACTTTGTTGTGATTAATTTCTAAAATAGGTACTTGTAGATAATTTGGGAGTAGCAGATGCTCATGCATACTGAGAGAACAAGGTGTAAATATATGAAGACAAATACAAAGATGCAGTTTATGTTTCTGATAAAAGGTAAAGTGTTTTATTGTGCCACAGAATGGCAGTGTAGGAATGTGAAAACAAATATTCTATGAACAGATAATCACCAAAGACACTTCCTGAAGCAAAAAACAGATGTCTATGGCCCTATCAATACTAGCAGAGGCAGTGCATGCTTGTAGTGACTTCCAGTGTTAAAACATTCCTTGACAATATGTTCACTAATTACCGAAGATTAAATGTTCATATGACTTATAGAGTAGGTTCACCATCACTATTTCTTTTTGACACACAATTATGTTGTGTATGTCCTTGTTGCTATTTTACAGTAAGTAAGACCATGTCAGCTGATGACTCTTAGCCTGCCACATGTGTTAAAGATCGGCAATTTAATAAATAATATTGTTTTTTTATTGAAGATTTCATTAAAACTGCACTGACCTGTACTTTTGCCCAGGTGATTATATAGATGCTAATTCAAAAAATAAATAAATAAACTTTCATGATTAAAAACAGCAGACACATCCTGCTGAAAATTAGCAAATAGCACATCTCTTTTTAAAGCATCACACTGGGTGGGCACTAGATTGGACCTTATCACAACAAAAATGCCTGAAGTATCACTATTTAATTTATTTAACATGTCTTTAGAGTATAAGAGAATGCCTCAATTAGTCATTGTCCTTTAAGTTGATGGTTGACCTACTGAGCCAACCAAAACTAAAGCAAAAACAGTCTTCCCATGTAGCTAAGAGTTAGCTTTTCATGGTAAGACAATTCATCTTCTGCTGGCAAACTATTAAAACTACAGGATACAGTGGTCCAGGTCTCAATGATGTGCACTGACAGCAAGAAACTGCAAGCAAACTTTATGCCTCCACTGAGGCTCCGCCCCAAAAATATGCCACTATTGTGTACAAACATCTAATGGCTTATAATTTACTCAATAAATAATTTGGGATGATGTTGCACACTGTACCTATTGTATTTCACAAAGCATCAATTAGTGAGTTGAAGAAATAATTAAAAAAAAAGTCAAAAAAGGAGATCCAGTTCTCCATAAACTGTGTGAAATTGGACGATTGTTGGATTAATGACTGTCAGTGATAAATAGCAAGCGTGACCTCCAAGTGTAACCAAACTTTTCTGTTTCAGTAAACTTTATTCTAAAGTTGTTGCCTCTAAAAACCTGGTTAGAAATGTATGTTCTTTTTCATCTCTTTACTGCACAAGGAGGAAAGACCTTTAAATTCTGAAAAAAATCAGTAACTCAGGACTTTGAGTAAAAGCTACATGAATAACATTTACTTTTACATAAGAATTTATATTTCAAATTCATATTACTTGTACTGATGGTCATCTTCATCAAAGTAACTGCACTTTCACTTTGATACAGAACAGTTTTAATCTTTTTCCAGGTTTGAAATAATCAATCCAATTGACTCCAAGCTATGGGTTCTCAAACAGAAAAGGAAAATGTCTGATAATGATAAAAGAGTAATGTATTATTATTATAATAGCCTTGTGGCTTTTCACTTCCACACTCAAATATCCCCATTGGGACAAATAAACAAACTACCTTAACAGAATTACATAAGTCAGGAGAGACAAGCAAGTGATACATGTAAATGTCCGGCCCCCATGGCACATTGTCAGCACCATCATGAGGCCACACGTTATATGATCAGGTGTTGACCAAAGGAAGAAGGATGTAGAGGTTTTAAATGTATATTTTTGGGCATTTTGTGCCTTTATTGATAGGAGAGAGACAGTGGATAGGCTTGTGAAAGGGGGAGAGAGAGCAGGGGAAGACACTCTGCAAAACTGGTCATAGGCGGGAATCAAACCTGGACCGGCAGAAGCATGTACATGGGGTGCTAACCACTATGCCATACAGCACCCCGGATGTAGAGGTTTTACGGGGTGTTTACTCCACATGTAGCTTTCAGTGAACTGGGCATCACTGAAGGAGCCAAGAACAGAGCCAAAAAGAGCACCATCAGAGCAGCTGAGAGATCCAGATGGCTCTGGATCCAAAGAGAGTGTTCTTGAGGGCAAGCCATAGCTCCTTGAGCACATTCTGCGGTCTGATCAACTGTGGTGGGGTCCCTTGGGTGAGGGTGTCTGATGCTGAAGGGCCTGAAACACCCTAGGACCCCAGGTAACATCACTGACGATGTGTTCAGACTTAGATCAGGAGGTGAATCTAAAGCTGTGTTCACACAGGGACTGGTGACAGGCATATTTTTAGGTTGTTACCAAGTGTTTGACATCTCCGCTTGGGCAAGTCTGACTGTGTTTGAAGACAAGTATGATAAGACGACTTTAAATGAGTCATCTACAGTTTGTTAAAACACATTTAGATAAACAAGGCCTTATTTGAGAAAGGGTTTGCTCTAAAAGGAGTACATCGCCTTTTAGTCAAACAATCTCATATTTTTACAATTAATTAAACATCCATTACAACATTTCCAGAGAAATGTCATGATACATCTACAAATACTGAGTTGCAAGTCCAATAGTCTGACTTAAATAACATAAAAAAGCAAATGTAAGGTGTTTGTATGAGGATTCAAAATGGGCCTGTGGCTGCTGTCCTGCAAGGCATTCCTCACTCTCTCCTGTCCTTATTCTGTTCTCCATCCAGTATCAAATCACTTTAAAAATGCATAACAACTGGGCAAAAATAAATTCTAAAGAATAAGTAATCAGCAAATGTTCACTGAAAATGTCAGTAACACAAGACTGTTCTTCCTTTAGCACACCATGACATTTATGTCACTATTATGACAGATTCATGGTCTTAATGAGAAAGCAGCATCACAGCAGCTGACAGAAAGAAGCTGGACAAACTTATTAAGAAGGCCAGCTCGGTCCTGTGATGCCCTCTGAAACCTGTGGAGGAGCTGGAGGAGAGGAGGACTATAGCCAAGCTGTCCTCCATGAGGGACGAAGACTCCCACCCCCTCCAACACACACTCACTGCACTGAGGAGCTCCGTGTGTGACAGGATGCTCCACCCAAAGTGTTTGATGGAGAGGTATCACAGGTCCTTCCTTCCTGCAGTTGTTAGACTCTATAACAAAACCTCTTCAGTTTGGAATTAACCATATTTCTATTTACAATACCTCAAATGTTTCACTTGTTAAATATCAAACATGTAAATAACCACTGTATTCATATTTATAATATTTTGAATCTCCATCTGTAAAATATCAAACATGTACATGACCACTGTAAATATATCACCTATCATATACAACCCTATTTTTCTATTTTTGTATATTTTGATTTTCAATTACTTTATTTTTCATCCATAAGTTTCTTTCTTATATTTCTCTTGTATCCTGCAGCTGCTGTAAATCTGGAATTTTCCCGTGTGGGACTGGTAAAGCAATATCTTATTATATCTCTTTTCTTAATCCAGTGATAGTTTGGATGGTAGCTTACTATACTTTTAACTGTAGGAAACATTACTTTTTTTTGTTAAACTGCCATTGTGGCTGCGGATTCAGGAAGTGTACCAACAACTTTGATGTCACCGTCACTAACCATCTTATTTCAAACATCTATGCTACAACAAATTTATGCATCTGTCAGTGTTGAAAAAAATCACATTTTCTAATATGGCTGTTAAAAAAATAACTTTAATGAACATTGTATGCTTTTGTGAAAGAATTTTTAAAAATATGTCAACAAATATTTTGCACAAGTGATATCAAGTCAGTTCTTTCCAAAACAAAGCCTACTTTGTAAACATTGACACAAGGAGGAGGTGAAGTCCTGTAACTACTGACTGTATTTAGAGCAAGAAAAATCAGAAACCATGACGTTTGAATATGGGACGTGGTTTCCCGCTTATATCTATTTACTGATGGTGGACACTTATCTCAAACTCTGCAATACTTATTAGCAAATGATGCTATAATAATATGACACTGTAGCTGGAAAACATAATGTTTTACAGAATTTCACTGATTCAAAGCACTTGATTTTGTTCATTTTCAATAAAAGTCAGAGAACATTTGATCAAGTCTTTTGGAAGGTATGGATGAATAATAACTGTAGGTTTTTCTCATTTCATTATAGACAGCCTTATGAACACACAATTTTGCATCATGAACTATTGCTAAAAAAGATATTCATGGAATAAAGATATTCCATGAAACTGGGGCAATTTAAAAAATAAAATTATATATATATATATATAGTGCCTTTATTGATAGGAGGGACAATGGATAGGTTTGTGAAAGGGGGTGAGAGAGTAGGAGAAGACACTCTGAAAACTGGCCACAGGCTGGATTTGAACCCAGACTGGCAGAAGTATGTACATGGGATGTACATGGTTGCTCACCACTCCGCCAAAACGGCACCCCCAAAAAATATATCTTAAGCGAAGTTTAATAATAAAGAAACCACAAGATGACAAACAAGTCAACCCCCCCACCCCCCCACCCCACCCAACAAAAAAAAAAAAAAAGGAAATTTCCCACTATGGGCATAAAATTCCCAATCTGAAACACCTGATGGACCGTTCCATATTTCAGTGAAAGAGCCCATAGAAAGTGTTTGGGAATGGGCAAATCCTTACAAAGCATATCTGGAAGGTCAACAATGGACCATTGTTCCATCAATTAAGATGATCAGATAAAACTGTAGGTGAGTACTACTGCCTGGTCTAAAAAAAGAGAACATGAGCCACTTGGTAAAACATCGGCAAAACAAGTTGGAAGTACAATGAAATTATCTTTGCTCTTGAGAAGTCTTCAGTGCTGTTGTTTTATTTATTAAAAAAGTGCCTTTTAGATCTGATAAAACTGTTAGTGATGATACTAGCACTTGTGCTAATCTCCATACCTTCTGTTGTGTCTCGCTTGTAGCTCCCACCACTTTTTGCTTTAGACGATGTTGATTGGGCCGTACTGCTTTGGGCCGCTCACAGTCATCCTAGATTGGATCTTGGCAAGATGGATCAGCCTGATTACAGACTCTGAAACAGGCAGGTCCATCTTGCCAGCAGGGTTATACATTTCATCTTAATTCTGACCATTTTACTCAGACATGGCTCCCATTCCTGATTTCCTGAAATGTGAATTACATAAAACAGCTTGTTTTCTCAAGAATAATTATCTTTTGATTCACAGAACTTTATCTTTTGTAGTCTGGGACACTTAATACGTCTGAAAGTTGTGAATATTGATTCAGATATATATACTAGTACCTTGCAGATATTTTAAATACAAGTGTCATTTTGGTTATTTTGGACATGTGAAAATTTTGTTGTATTAATACAAATGAATTAAAATTATAGAATAAATCCCCATAAATATTTTGTCAAATATAAACACTTGGGAACATATATTGTCCTGCAAAGCTATTTCCTGTAATGACCATGTAGCAGTCATTAAGCCAGAAAGTAACTGTGGCTAGTGCATTTGCCATTAGCTAAATGTAGGTATAAAAGGCAGATATTAGTGGCACTTTGGTCCAATTTTGTCTTTTAAACATAAGCTATGAAATGAAAATTATCTGATGACCTGTATCGTTCCGTGTCAGGCAAGGGAAGAGAAAAGGGTAAAAACAAGATCAAGCTTATTGTTTGCATTTTACTCATGTCTGACTTGAGCAATAAAATAAAATAAATTTTTACTGCTTCTGATGTTTTTGGTTTTTGCTTTCAGAAACCCACCAAATGTTTCAAATGATTTAACCTTGGTGCTTTCACAATCATCTATCACACTAAAACAACCCAACTCAAGACAATAGGATTGTTTATGTGCACTTTTTTGTCATACTTATCATGAATAAATGAGTTGTTAAACATTAATTTTATTATGTAAAACAGTCTGGTGAGAAATCTGTTGCTTTTTATCTTTACAGTAGCAAACAAAATCTTGTAGGGAAAACTTGGAACATTATACTTCCTCTTTTTAAATAATTATTGCCTAAAATCATACATACTATAACTTGTATTTCTTAAATATATTCCCAATACCGAAGAAAAATGTTCCTTTTGTAAACTAAAATTATAAACGATGAGCATCTGTTTGTTCCAGTGTGTTAATTTGACAATGTTTTGGGAGACTTCAGTTAGACTTTAAAAATAATTTGAAGAAGAGTCTGTACAAGAAGATGATCTTGTTTTAATCTTCAACAACCTTAGTTTTCAAGCACTGAACAATATGTCATAAACTGGCCCATAATCTTTACTAAATTCATTATTAATAAACATAGAATTAAAAAAAAACTTATCTAAAATGTGAACAACCTGATTGAAACATATGCCTCCAGTCACTCTAAAATCTAAAGTCCCCTGACAAAGAGTTGTGTTAAACACTGAACTTTTGCTGTCAATTTAATGGCTTATCCAACTAAAACCCTTGTGTTGTTATAAAACCATTGACAAAACATTGTTTTCATTTTAATTGTGCATGTAAACGTTTCTCTTTTGAATTTTCACTTCTTTTTTTCGTAAACGCCACGTAGACAGTAATGTTTAATAAAATACTGTTCTGTAGTCAGAACTGTTTGTCCTTCCCTCAACTAACAGCAGATGGCTGCACTGACCTGCGTCCTACGTAAGAGAGTCACCACGACAACAAGAGGAAGACTGCGCAGTACGTATCCTACTCACGCATGCGCACAATGGCAACTGCTGAAAATGGAGGCTGTTTGAATTGACAGCAGTGAATACTTGTCTCCGCTGATATAATTGACGTTATATGCAATTTTTTAAAGATCAATTTTGCAAGGGACCGTCACTATGGGTAAGTACAATTGTATGAAATACTCTTTGTGACTATAAAAAGTGAGACATCACAGCAAATGTCAGCTGGTGTTTCTGTTTACTTATTGACGGTGTTATCCAGTGCCTTCCATATTAACGCCTGTTTACCGTCGATGCAACAGCATTTGAAGACAACAAGTTACGCCTCTTGCTTTAATTTCAATCAAGTAACATATGCTGAGGTTCTTTTTATATTAAATAGGGATCAAAGGACTCTGTTTGGACACTTTCCGTCTGGTATATTTTTACTACAGCCCCAACTTGTAACTAAAAGTCGTCAGTTAGCACAGTCACTAACAAAATCGCCACAGCGCCATTACTGATTACGTCTAATTTGTAATCCATTTCCCTTGAACACATTAGTTATGCATATGGCTGCCATTATTTTAAAATGAAATGTGTTCAGTAGTCCGCTTCAAGTGCTCAAGTCCGCTGTCAGCTCACATTGGGATCAGGGGTTGTGCCAAGGTATCACATTTATTCTCTGAATGCCCTGAAGACCTTTTGTAAATCAGGGGTGTCCAATCTGTGGCCTGTGGTCCCCTTTTCCATAAAGCTGTAGAAATTTGCCCCATGTTAGAACCTAAGGATTATGCTTGATTTATAAATAGATAAAGCCTGAGCTCATTGTGTTTATCAGCTTCAAGCACAAACACTCCCATCGAGTTTGGCAGTTTGCTCCTGTTTTGAGGCTGAATTTGGAGATGATGCCCACTAAAGATCATTTTAATATTGAACAGTTATGTGTTGAACCAGCTGTAAGTTTTTACTTCTGACAGAGTTTACGCTCTACTGGAATGTATGTTGGACCAGCTGCAATAGTTTCAACGTAAGCTTAAGTTCTAACTTAAATTTGAAGCCTACCTCCTGGTAGGTTTAAAGTCCTTTGTAAAATAGGTTGCCATGATGTTTCATTTGTAAAGGTGGAATAACTTGAAGGATGAGGAGGAGCAGAGGGTCTCTGGGGCTGTCTGGTGTCAGCAGTGTGTTCTCTCTGATAGATGACGTCCCTCTTAAATATATGATAACTGTCTTGCTCACGATTTTGTTTTTGGTCAATGGAGATAATTGCAGCCATTCAGCACAAAGGCCACCAAATCATCTTACCTTGTCACTGATTTTATATTGCCCTGCCAGTAGATGTAGAAAGAACTTTGGACACCTCTGCAGTAAATAATCCAGTTATACAACTTGCTGTCGTTCTGATGTGTTGCTTTGACCTGTCAACAAGTTATTTGGCAATGTACCGCTACAGTAAACGCATCTGTGATTGTCATGACAAGGAAACTGGAAGTCTTCATTTTACCGTGAAATCTTGCTGATGGCACCTTAGCATTTTCCCTCACTCACCCCTTCAAACTGCAGAATTACACTGAGTATACTCTGGGAAATTTCAGGGTTGCATGTGTGAAAAGGGCTACAAACTATAATACTGATGCCTGTATATAGAAGGCCTCTTTAGTTTTCCTTTCAAAATGAATAAGGTTTACAAGAAACAACTACTTAGCAGATACATCTGTAGTTAAACATTTTCTGTTTCCATCAGGTGTTGAAAGAAAGTCAAAAACACAGGGTTTCTGCTTGTGCCTATGCCTTTACTTGGCCACAACTGTAAACAAAAACCTATATCATGATTTCATCGTCAGTATGAATAATTGATATTTTATGGTCCGGTTAAAGCTTTTGCTGTTTAGTGTTATTTAATTTTTGAAAGAAACAACTGTGTGCAATTGTTCACTTCATATCTCTAACTGAACTTGGATATAGGGAGCAGACAAGATGCCTTCGGTCTGTCTAATACCAACAGCATATCAAATCAAAGCATGCCATGTAACTGATCACAACTCTAATTGAATCAATATCAGAAAACCTTTGTTAAATTAGTTACTTCCTTTTAATCACTGCAACCCTATCTCTATCACCAGAGCCTGAGAGGGATGCAGAGAGATCCCCGACTCCGACTGGTGCACCGTCTCCTGAAACAGACAGAAACCCATCACCACCCCGGGATGTAGTCGATGGAGAGGAGGAGGAAGATGTGGACGCCATCGGAGACACTGTTTATAGCAAGCACTGGCTTTTCAGCACACTAACACGTCTTGTCAATGTAAGAGGGTTGATGTCGTCAATGTGTGGCATGAATGAGTGACATTTTTGTTGAAACAGATTCAAGGTGTTGGTTAAAATCATGTGTATGAAGTTTGGTCCAAAAAAGGTTCAACAGTTTTTGCCTGTGACTTCTTATCAATGGAGTTTTTAATATTCTACATTTTAATGGGAAGTTGTCATTCCCACCTGAATCCAAGTCCAGAGTTTTTGTACATTTAAAAAAAAACTAGATTCTAATAACTGCAGTCTTTCCCCCAGCAGAAAGTTACTGATCACTGCATGTTTATTGCTGTATTCTAGATGGTCACAAAACATTCCGAGGAGGATTCGGAAGGTCAGATGCAGCTTTCTGATGATGATGAGGAAGATCTTTGCAGAGTCTGGGATATGGCAATGGACAAGGTAGAGCATATGTTGTCAGTAATGTTCTCCTTTTTAAAGGACTTAGATTTTCATTTTGACTTGATTTTATGGTATCGTCTTCAAACATGGGAAGATGGGTTTTCTTATGGAAATAAGTTGCTCTGGTACAAATGTTGTGAGCAAAGTGTTCCGAAGTCTGTGATCTGTTAAGAGTACTTGGAGTATACCCACTCTCAAAGATTATTGAGTAAATTAGGGATGCGTGATAATGGATTTTTGCCGATTTAATGTATTATGAAGTGGCATTTACACTTAAAAACTTTGTTACAAATTGTTGTCGGCTGTTTGCAGGATGTTGCAGGTTTTCTGCAGGAATTCAAAGCTACAGACATCCTTCTTGGAGTGATAGCCAAATCACGCTGTCCACGTCTCACAGTGAGTAAAATCCTGAATTCCTTAGGATCTTTGGCTTTGTCCATTGTCAGAATTCCAGTGGCAGCTTTGCACAATTTTCCTTTTTCTTCTCTAGGAGATATGTGTTGGAATCCTCGGAAACATAGCTTGTTTCCCTGAAACGTGTCTGACTCTCAGCCAAAATGAAGACCTAGGGTGGGTTGAAGTTATCATCTGTGATCCTCCTCAAGTGATTTTATTACAACAAACTGTGCTTAAAGTCAGACTAGTGTAACTCCCTCTGTGTCCACAGAGCTGTGCTGTTGCTTCTCCTTGGAGAACCAGATCCTCCTACCCTTCTGGAAACCACCAGGTAATTTGCATCCTCAGTGGACATGAGAGATAGAGATTGAAAGAAAGTATTAATGTTCTCTGATGGTGTTTGCAGATTGCTGTTGACCTGTTTGTCTCAGAAAGATGTCTGCTCCCTGTGGCTGCAGCGAATATGGGAGGAGACGTCTGTACTCTTCAACCTCAGTTTCATCATGTTTTGTTCCACCAACAGTATGGAACTTTTTCCTTATTTAAAATGACATTGACTGAATATATTTCTTTACAATAAATTAAACGACTGCTAGGCATAGATTAGATTTCCTCTAACATGACGCCCTATGTTTGAATTCCTCTTGAGGGTTTTAAATCTGGCGGCATTTCAGAAGTACTTTTCTTGTTCATGACATTAAAAATAGTATAGCACTTCATACCTGTGCTTTCTTAATTAAAAGTCTAACATAAGATGACCACTTTAACCTCTTCTTCCCCTAATGATGTAAATCTATCCATAAACCCTAAATGAGGGTTTACTCTCAGTAAATATTCACATTGAAAAAAGTCTCCAAATAAAATCCATTCGAAAAGTGGGCAGCAGAGTTGGGTGGACCTCGTAGTCACACAGACACGCCCGTTAAGAGTTTGGGATAGAGGACACTGAATTATGCATTTTAGAAGAGAGTTTTGGTGACAGCCAATGGCAGAAAATATACATATATAATCTGTCAATAGTAAGATACATACAGTAGAACACGAATACGATACAAGCCCCCTTTCATAGCACGTTTAAGCAAAAACTTCACAACAAAGCTTCATCATAATTACTTATCAATACAGTCACATTAATTCTGCTGAGACATGATATTGGTGTCAATATTGGTGCCAATTCACAGCCAAAACAGCTTTGGGGGAGCGCAATAAAGCATGACACTCACAGACAGACGCACACAGCGCTGCACTCCCCTGCTGGCTCCACATGCTCCCTTCTCACCATTATATTGCCTCCGATACTTCCCTCATTCTGCCTTTGCCACTTTCAGTGAAGGCAAAGCATTGCAGAAGCACAAATGATAAGGAAATGCGGCTGCAGCTTTGAAACAACAGTCCAGTTGCAGTCCCTGGCTCTTAAGTTGTGGTCTTTTTACATTATGTAGCATGTTAACTTGTTCTTAAAACTAAAGTTTAAAGCATGTTTAAATCTGCTACCAGATGGCTCTCAACCAAAACAATACGACCAATACCACCAAAACGAAATGTAGGTAGAGACTGATTTTCTACGTGTGCCTGCAGTCCTTTTTTGCAAATTGTTTTAAATTGAGGATTCTTTTTTTAATTATCAAAAACAGAACTACATACGTTTTTATTTGCTGAATGGCAAATCAGCATTTCAGTTTTTTGAACTGTATGCATTTCATAATAAAGAAAAAGCAGTGAAGGCAGACATGGGTTGATAGAACTTCTGCTGTGTTGTTGACAGGACACTGAAACAGGAATCAATATTGTTCAATTATTAGAATTGCTATGTTGTCACTGTTGGGTCATAACCTCTTATCTCAATCTTTTTTTAGTATCATTTTTTCCTAAAGCAGTTCTACTGACCCCCTTTCCTGGTGGTGGGTGGGTCTTATACATGTTAAACCAATCACATAAAATATGTGTAATCATGACAATGCAATATTCATTCATAAAGTTGACTTTTCTTAACCTAAAAAGTAGTCATTTTGAAGCAAGTAGTCTGTGCCTGACAGCGGTGATATGAAATATATGTTTATCCCGTTTTCTGTTTCATGTTTTACAGCTGACCTGCTCGAGAAGGTTGGAGAGCTGGTGGACAAACTCTTTGACCTCAATGAAGAGCTGATGAAGAGTTGGATCACAGCTAAGCCCAGTGAGGAGCAGGGGGCTGATGGCGAGAGCCGTCAGGATCTAGCATCATGCCTCCTTGAGGCTGCTAAGCAGCTGAGGTAGGTACCTGAAACAGGAAATCTGGTGTGGAGTGTGTTAGATGATGCATGAAGTTATGAGATAATTAATCTGTTTTTTACAGATAAGGTAGGGTTGTCTTTGATACTTTTTAATACAGGGAGTTTACATTGATTCCTCTCTGATAAAATGTAAGAAATATTATTGGGCTGTGGAATATGGACCAGACTCACATTTTAGTCATTTAGAAACAAAACAATTTTGCCAATACATACAAAATCATAGGCTGGAGCTTAGCCCAGGTGTCAACGGGAAAGAGATGGGGTACAACCCGAACCCATCGCCAGCCAATTGCAGGGCAACATAAAGAGATAGACAACCATTCACGCTCACACCCACACCTAAGGGCAATTTACAGTGACAAATTGACCTGATGAGCTTTTTTTTGGGTCTGTGGGAGGAAGCCAGAGTGCCCAGAGAGAACCCACGCATGAACGAAAAGAACATGCAAACTTCACAGAAAGGCACTGCAACCTTCTTGCTGTGAGGCACGTGCACTACTTGCTGTGCCACCTTATTAACTTACTGATGTCTTTTTTTTTAAATGTTGCTAAAGCTTGAAAACACATGTCAGTATTTTTCAGCCCACATAACACAAAATCTGCTGCAAATTTTCATGTGTGTGTAGCTCTAATTTTTGCCAGGTAAGAAGAAAACTACCAAAATCTAAGTGTTTGGTAATAAAAACAAATCAGATAAAGGTTTTATTTTATTTGTACAGGGGAATACTGAAGCTTAAAGTGGTGGTAATGTGGTGGACCTCATTGAAGTCTCTCTGTTATGTCCACAAGATGCAGAGTTCAAAGTTAGAAACTAGAACTAATGATGTTAAAAATAAGATGTAATAACTTTCCACAGATCAGAGAGTCCAAATGGCTTAGAGGTTTACCTTCATGCTTTCCAACTCCTGACCACCATAGAGGAGGGCATTCAGACTTTCGGTAAGTGCAGTCAAGCCTTTTTTTAAAAATTGGATTCTGTTATTGGCGTTGAAGCCAACAAAACACTGAGTTGACCTCACAGCCAACAACATGGCCGGTAATTATGTCTTCTAGCGGACCCTGATGGACCGGGTGAAGCGTTGTGGAACTTCGTCTGTGATGTCGTGTGTGAGGATCTCTGTCACTCAGACGATCTTTCAGTCTTCTTACAAGAGCAGAAGAGCATACTGGTTCAGGCCTTTGCTGTGCTGCAGGCCCTTCACAGATGCCAGGATCAGTGGCATAACAGAAGTGATGCAAGTAAGTTTTGTAACAGCCTTCCCTTGTTTTTGAGTTGCGCAATTTACCCCAGATTCACCTGTGCTCACCCGGATTTACCCTGTTTAGTCCATTTAGCACAATGAATAATGTTCTGTTGTTGACTGTGTGATTTCACAAACTCTGTCTGGTATCAAAGTTAATTCAAAGTGCTACAACTGACTTGACTGTAGTGATGTGGGCAACTGAAAGCCAGAAGGCCAAATGATCATAAACAGACCTTAAAATTTAGTATATGGCTGAGGCCCATGTACTGTGAAACTTCAACATCTGCCTTCAGTACATAAATGCACTCACTGGCCACTTTATTAGGTACACTTTGCCCTCCTTTTGCCTTAATTCTTTTTTGCACATAATAGTTTGCTGGAAACATTCCTCAGAGATTTTGGTGCATAGATAGCATCACACAGTTGCTGCAGATTTGTAAGCTGCACATTCATAACATGAATCTCCTGTCCCACCACATCCTAAAGGTGCTTTGGATTGGATTGAGATCTGAGGCCTATAGCACGAAGCAGGATTAATGTCTTAGCGAGATAACTTCAGGGTTAACTCTTGATTATTGATAGCACGAAGCCGGTTCATTTCTTATCGGAGTAGATCACCATGGTGACTTACTCTGAACGGCTAACCTGCTCCGGAGCAGGATAAGTTGGGGGTTGAATCTGATCCTGCGAAATGACCCCTGCACTAGCCAATCAGCTTCTCCAAATCAATGCCCTGCCCTCTTCTTCTGAACCTGGTAGAAGAAGGCGCACAACTCTTGAGACGAACATGAAGATGAAAAGGAGTGTCACAATACTGATTTGACCCACTAGATCAACCTGACGACGCTCTATGAGACGTACCGGTTCTTGTGGCCCGGAGTCATCTACCTGTGTGATATGTTGGAGCCGTTTATTCCCCGTGTGACCCGCAGGAGCGGTGCACGAACTGTCCTGCTGTTATTGTGCATCGGCCTGCTCTATAAACTTCACTTCTGTATCCCCTTTCGTACATTCAAATGCACCATAAAGTGCTTGACAAATAAAAGGGATGTAATTCTTATGTGAAACATTATTCCATAATGTCCATCATGTCCTTCCTGCACTTTATTTGTGTGTTTGAGAGAATTTTTTTCTTGCTGATTTTAAATTGTTAATTTGGGTCAGAAATCAGATCGGTGTTTTTTATGATTTAACTGAGGCGGCGACTTAAATCTTAAATGCAGCATGATATGACATGAAACAGACCAACCTACCAGACGCAGTTATGTTTTTGTATTTATTTCTTATCTGCTCCCACGACGTCCTCACTACAGAGGGGTTACATCTGAGAGAATGGGATGATAATTGTCAGACATGCAACACACTTTCACTGTATATTGCTTCATGAGATTCATGAGTGTCAGATTTAGCCAATGAAGAGTAATTTGCGCATATTCACAGTCCGCCACGCATTTTGTCTGTGATTGACAGCTGTTACGATGTTTCTTTTCTCCATTATACTGGCTTTTTCATCCTCACATTTTAACACTATCAGACGCTGCTCTTCACATGTTAAATATGGAGCTCTGTTAGTGCATCCCGGGGCTTCTCAGCGTGTTTTCCGCTCATGATCACGATTGGTCAGCTGCCTCTGAGCCCTCCCCTTATATGTGCGCGTTCACGGCTCTTGATAAGACAATCCTGGATTGAGTTACCGTGTTTTAATTTGCGTCGTGCTATCGATTATCCTGATTGCCATTGTTGTGGTTACTCAATCCTGGGTAGATGTGAGTTACCGGGGATAAGTTGACCGCGCTTCGTGATATAGGCCTCTGGTGGAGCACATTGTCAGCTCAGTTTGTTGTGGATTTTTCTCCATCTATGTTTTTTTGGAAGTTTTTAAGTCAAGTCAGTTTTGTTACAAAGGCCCATTGAACAACATCATATGTTGACTAAAGTACTGTACAACAAAGGGACAATAACACCAACAAAAATAATACATTTTTCTTCCATTTATCACACAGAGCATGCAGATGTTAAAGCTTTTCTCCTTCATTTTGTTAGAAACATGCATCCAGTTTCTGCCATGAGGTTTATTCTTCTTTTGTTTTCCTTTAAAAAGTGTTACGTATAAAAAGAGAAATAGGGAGGGACAAATAGGTCGGAACAAAGTTGGGTTTTTTTACGGTAAAATAATCTGATTTTTTGCTCTGCCTGACTTGCTGATATTAAATCATTTTAGTCTTTGAAAAAAATGATAACCGCCCAGTTGGATTGCACATGAAAACATGCAAACAGAGCAGGTATCTTAAGCATAACACTCTTGTTTGCTACATGAACCTTTGTTTGTTTTTCAGGTGTTACCCTCATTGGAACAGTTCTGCAGGTTCTCCACCACCTCCATGAGCGAAAAAATAATGACACAAGTAAAGACGACGCGAGAGATGAACAGCTACAAAATCTATCAGAGATCACAACAGAGTTTCTCGCTGACATCTGTGCTCAGATTCCAAAGGTATTTCAGGATTTTATTTCCCAGGTGCTGATATTAGTCAGAAAATTCAGACTGTACGTACTTAGTCATTTTAAAAAGTCATAGAACAGTTTTAATGTAAAAAGCTGCACCCTTTTTGTTTGACCCTACTAACTAGAACCTGAAAATGAAAATCAGAAACACTACGTCGATTCAAAAGTTTCTAGTGATTTTCAGTCCCATTTTAGTTTATGTATTTCAAGATCATGGTGGTAACAGGATCTGTTTTTTTTTCTGATAGAAGTTTCTGCTTTCTTTAGGAAACCGTGTCAGATTTGGTGAAAAAGGGTTACCTTACAGAGAAGACTTGTCTCACTGCCGCAGATTGTTTAAGTCACAACTTCAAGACCTCTGTAAGTACTTCCATCAAATAGTCCCAGGGTGATACAGTAAAATGTGATTAATCTGTTCAAAGAGAGGCTAATTTTCTATTCATAAAACTGAAAAAACAGTCAAGTCTGCATAAAGATGATCATAGCATAGCAGGTGTAAGATTAACTGCTAAACCAGTGCACAAACAGCGAGTCTCCCTGGACAAGTTTGTCCTGTATTTCCCTGATTTAAAATTTCCTGGTTAAAAATTAGGCTGTTAGTGTGCTTTTCTCACCTTGTACATGTGTATTTTGTGTGCTCATAGTTGTGTAATCAAAGGTAATACTAATGTTAATTCCTTCTTAGTTTTCCAAACAAATGCCACTGATCAAAGTTCAATTTACATAAAAAGCATCAGTGCTGATTTACACAGCAGAAAGTGAAGTTATTAGATTGAATAGGTGTGAGATCCATGAGTGCTTCCACCTTTTAAAATTTTGATCATAGTCTTGAACATACAGCTGCTTCAAAGGTGTCACATTTTGACCTAATGGCAAGTTTCCTACAAATGTCTTCACCGCAGGCTCCATCCTGGTGTGCAAACTGCTGTCACTTAAGTGCTCAGGGTTAATTTTAGATCATGTGAAGATGTGTGTGATGGTGCTGCTGGACAATCTCCTGTGGAAAATAAAACAGTATTTTTCCATCCTGCTCGTCTTCCCCTTGTTCAGTTTCAGCACCTGCAGTCCGTGCTGTCAGACGCTGATCCCCGGCTGGCTGACGCTGTGAGGGAACAGTTTCCTGTTTGAGATGCCCGGTGAGCGCTCACCTCTCATCCAGTGTCTTGCCTCGTCTTTTTATAGTCGCCACCGTTTCCTCTCCAAGGATCCTGCTTCAAGTCCTACTGTTTGGATTTCCACTGGACTTAACGTGTGACACCATCATGAACTGCGGGCAGTGTGTCAGAAACCGTATTATGTTGTGATTTTTAATGTTAATGTTTTTTGTATAAAATGGTTTTCTATTAAACAGAATCCCGGTCTGAGGCTTGTTGTTAATGTGTGTTATGGCAATATTACAATAATTGGATTTAAATAACTTTTTTGTATAGAATTTTATTGATATAAATAGCAGCTCTGCAAACTTGTTATGAACTACAATCAAAAACAGGCAGCAAGACAACAAAAGCAGTTTAAGTATTTTAGGTGTGATGCACCAATTGTTAAAATCAAGGTTGATGCTGATAATGATTTTTAAAATAGGTATGTTTTAGCTGTCGAAGATGTTTTTTCTTATTACTTTTGGTATAATTGTCCTACAGTGTCAATATTTTCTCTCCTTTTTGATCATGAAAAAGATCATTACATGTCCAAATGGTCATTCTTACAGCCCTATAAAAGAATCCTTTCTTAATCAGCAGTCAGTGTGATATATCAGCATTATGTTGGTATGACTTAACATGTAAAAATCTCTTTTTCACCCACATTGTCTAGTTGTTTTTTTTTTAAAGGGCCAATATCTGTCAATACTGATGTTAAACTGATGCCAGTGTGCATCCCTGATTTAAGCACAAGACTAACAAAAATAAGTGAAAAAGACCAGTGCCTATTTGTGCTCAATACAGTTGTAATAATTAACATTACCAGAAGATATGATATCCAGAACACTTGTGCTTCTGGTTAAGCACTGGCTTATAATGGCTGACATCAATTAGTATAAAACAGAGTATGAAGTCATCCCTGGTCAAATTGTTTCAGTTGCAGTTTTTGAAGAGGTTGCATTAATATTTGTTAGCGGTTTAGTCTGATGGTATGCTCTCCCATCAATCAAAAATTAAAAACCAAGAGCCAGCAGCTGATGAACACTGCAGGCTGTTTTTACAATTATTGGCCATCAGCAATTAGAGCAGATGTTAGATTCTGATGTTTGTTGTTCCCTCTGCTTCTTCCTATCTGCTGACTCAAAAGGAAGTTTCATAGAGGTCAGAGTATGACTACACTTTACAGTTTCCTTTTAAGGACAACTAGGAAGTAGACACAAGTGTAGGTCCATTTTGCTGAAGGTGAGAAGTGACTGTGACCCCCTGAAAAGCCCATTCTGAATCTGACAAATGGAGCATTTATCAAATGACCTACCAATGTTGTCCAGATTGACTTGAAAATAAATCCCAAGGATACGTGAAACAGTCCGGCTTGTTGGACAAAAACTGATCCGTTTTAAAGGTCAGTCATGAGATTAATTTAAGTTAATGTGGTTAAAGTTCAACAGAAGACATAAGAAAAACACTGGTTTGGTTAAATTGTTAATGTCTGCTTTGGCCTTGGCCCTGATTATTAAAACTGGCATGTCTCTTGTTTCTATTTTATCTGTAACATGAAAGTAGATTAGAAAATATTACAATGGTTTTGCACACTTAATCATTTCTAAGGGTTTGAAATATTTTGTAGATTAGATCTTATTTGTTGATCCAAGAAGTCATTAAAATAATCCAAGTTGATCTTTTCTTGAATGAAGGAACATTATTATTTCTATTTCTGATTTAATGAGTGTGCATTGAGTCACCTTTCAAGCATATGAGTAATGGTACAAATGCTGATGACAACATCAAGTGTTTACCAGAGGGTGACAGTCACTCACTAATGACAATGAAATTAGATGAAAGGCTCAAGCCCTGCTACAATGATCTCATTTGGTTTCCAAATGCACCATTTCGCCCACTCACGGACAAGAGCAGGACAACCTGCGCATTTCCAGTGAGCTCATGAAGGCTCTGTGAATATAGCAGCTTTTTAATTAAAGCTTGGATTGATATGTAGAACACTCTTTCTAATGGAAATCCCGAGTTAGTCTGCGTCTATGTGAGGCAGAGATCACCCTATGGGGAAAAAACACCCTCTTTTTAACCCTGCTGTCCTTCAGACACACCGTGTGATCCTCAACTAGACTTCTGATGTATATAGGTACATAGTCATGTCCACAGTCACATTCTGTTTGTGTTTTAAATAGTCCAAATGATGTGGATGTAATCACGCTTGGCCTTTAAAATTACTTGTGGCCACTGACTTGCTGCGTGTGCAGCCTCAGGCCTCGCTCCCAGACGCTGCCTGTCACAGAGATCAGGATGAAGCCCACGTTTCCTGCTGAACTGCCAAAACTCATCGTCAGTCAGCCACTTTTCACTGCAGCTTGATGTGATCTGACTCCGTGAACACCACACAGGAGGCCACCACAACACAGGAGGCTGCACCTCGTGTGTCTGATGTATCGCACACGTCAGTGATGCTAAGGCATGTCAGACCTGTCTGATGCTGATGTCTGATGTCAGCTGCCTGTTTTTCTGTTTACCTCTGCGCACAAAACCCGCTGTTCTTCTAAATGACCTGACATTTTGCCGTACTGTGAAATGGTTTCTATTTTTGTCTCATGTTTGTGTGTGAAAGTTCCCATCTGGCCTTATGTAACATGGATTAATTGTAACACCATATTCACATGTTCGATGCCTTGATAAAAGTAGAGAATGATTTTGAGCATTTTTCTGATGTCTGTTGTGGGATTTGAGATCATATATAACTCTTTGATAACGAGAAGAAATAATGATTGTAATACCCAAGCCATGATTACAGAAAGATGTCAGAAATATACTCAAGTAAATCCATTAATTTACTCAAATGGATTCAGGAGTCAACCATTGAAGCATAGCATCATATCACCACAATGATTAAATCTGCCCTGACATATACTGGGTCCTTTAAATCTTTAAAAGGTTTAACAATGTATAAGGATTGATTTTTGAAACTTAACGAAATGAAACTTCTTTAAAAGTCCTATTTTAACTTCTGAACAGTCTTACAGTTTTAACAGCATGTTAACTCGAAAAGTCTGTCAAATCTTTTTGGACTATTTTATGGCTGGTTCAGCAAATACCAGCAGAAAAAGTCTGGCAGCCACATTTCGAATCAAGTAATCTTTTTTTTTTTTTTTAATTCATTCATGAGCTTGCTCTCTCATCTGTGATTCCTTTGGAGAGAAATGTCATTTGATATCTCGTTATTAAATTGATATTTATTACCCTGGCTTCCTACATTTTTTTAAAATAACTGTCAGGCTTCGACAAATCTGCATTTTAGAAATATTAAAAAAACCTACTGTGTGAATTGCAGATTGTTCTTGAAGATAAATTAATTGTATGAAATGTTCATAGCTAAAGCTTTGAAAAAGTCGGTGAAGTCTTGAACTTGACTCGTACAATAATGCAGAAAATGTTGTATTTAACATATTGGAGTGGGAGAAAAAAATGGATTCACATAAATAGCAGGATTTTTTGTTTGATGATTTTTAAATTGTTTTTTTATTTTGTTCAAAAATCGATTTTTACCCTAATTTAAATGCTTCATTTTAGTCTGTATTAATATGCCGTTTTTAAATACAGTCCAAGTTTCAAAGAGAGAGTATAAACAGCTGGTTAAAATATATTGCTGATTTAATCCTAAATCCTAAATCCTAATTCCTGATATAGTCTGTAGGCATCATCATTGTTCATCTTTTTCACTGGTGTAAAAAAAACTAACTGAAGATTGCAAAAATTGGCAGTATCGTAGAATTGCAATTTAAATCCAATCGGCACCTAAACTTACTTTTGTATGAAAGGCAGATGTGTAAATTTTACGTCTCATGCCTTATTGTTCCCCTCTGTATTTCCTGTTTCTTATCCATGTACTGCGAATTTGGCCAGGATTTGCTGTTTTTAAATGTGATTCAGAAATGAATTCATTTTGATTTGAAGCCTGCTCTTTTTAATAATTGTAGAGCTCCAGTTATACGAAGACAGATTCACAAATTGTCTGCATAATTGAGTAAGAAATGAGATGACTGCAAATGGATGAACTACTTTAATTTATATCATTGTTAATTGTTAATACAAAATAAATTTCATTGATTACTGGTATGATTGACATGCCAAGATTTTAGAAAGCTGAAAATCTCAATCTTTGCTGCATTTATCAAACAGTTTTGGAGTGCCTTCACCTCGTTTGTCCTGACTCTGATCAAGCGGGAGAAATGACAAGCAGCAGGCAAAATGAAAGGAATAATCAGTTATTAATATTCCTCTGCTGGTCTTGTTTGGATCACACACTGTAAAGACATCAGCTTTGACTTCAGTCTGTTTCTTCGCCAGACCCTGAGTGTTATTTTAAAAACAACATTGAGCAGCTGAGGGAAACTTTAGGCTACATAACAGTTGTTCACTAAGTTGAAGGACCGCACTTTAAACAGCAAAATGCTAATATTTAACATATATGCTTACTTGATTTAATAAAATGAACATAGTTCTAAAACTAGCATTCTTCATATTTAAAGTAAAAAAAATGAAAGATTGTATTTGTTGAGCTAATCAAAGAATTCAAGCAAAATGAAACCATTTTTCATAAAAGCAATATTTACATTTTACTAATATAATTTATACAAATACATCCAGTGATGCATATTCACATTTGAAGAAACAAGAAGTCGGTTGGTTAACTACCAAAATCGAGTAAAGATTTTTTGTATTTAAATAATCAAGTATTGTCATGGATATTTATAGATATTTAAAACTTTCATGTTTTTTCTGTCTTTATATTCTTCCTGTTAACAATTTATTTGTATTTTAAAAATTAACTTGTGGGCCACGCTGAGTGAGAGGCAGGGCAACATTTTGCCCATCCCAAATGCCACTGATATTAAGCTTTTTAAGTAATCTGGGTTTTGAGTTTTCAATTATTATTATTATAATTATTATTATCATATCTTTGGCATCAGTGTTAAACTTAAACACTGCTATAGTGACCATACCAACGGATAGAAAGCTTTGGTTGCTTTAGCTTCTATTTGCTTATTGATTATTATGCTCAGTGCCTGGCTACTGTGTGAAATGCAGAAAAATGCAGCACCTCTAAAAGAAAACACTTAATCACAGCAAAATAAGTAATGTAATCATATAGTTTTAGGCTCTGCGTACATTTCTGAGAGAGTTTCTGGGAATTTATTTATTCTGGTCTTTCAGAGAAGACAACTCGAGTGTCATTTGAAACTGTTTAAATACGGGGAAATGTTAACAGTACAGGAGAAATAAAACTCTGACAGGAAAAGAGTTCTGAAAAATGTCCCCTTGAGCACGTAGCAGGACTCCACTGTAGAGTCTGTTGCCAAGAGAGATGTGGGGATAATGAAGGGATAAAGAATGCATGTGCACTGTCACGTTTCCTCTCCTTTGATTGGAAGGCAGGGCCTATTCACCACCACCTGTTCAAGGCATGTTAATAAAGACACGCAATGTCACTGGGTGCAAATCAAAGCTCCTCTTGAGCTCATTTCCTGAGGTCTCTGGCTTTCTATCTCTTGTCAACAGAATCACAATGAAACTTTCCCCTGTCCAGATCCCTGGATATCAAAGACTGACGGGCCCAGCTAGCAAAAAGGAATGATTCAGTGGCGTTGGTGTTTACATTCGCCTTAACTGCCTGCACTTCTTTTGATAAGACTGGCTTACCTGGTAGGATATTGGATTGTTTAACATGACAGTGGGATGGCTAAATGGCCTTTTAGAAAGGGGCAATGTTTTTTGACATCATAACCCACAAATGTTTGCAGAGGCTGAAGACTCCAGCAGGAAAAATCTTTACAGAGACATACTTCCATGTCTTGCCCAAAAGAAATGTATCTCAACAATGAAAACTGACTGCAACAAACATTGCCTTAAATGACCTAAAAAAGAATACAAACCATTTTAAATAAAACTGATATAACTACACTGTAATGAAGTTATTTATATGCTTGTATCTCTGCTACAGTGTGTCATTTAGAAATGTCTTCAGGCCAAAGACTCATTTTAAGCTTCTTATGCAGAATTCAGAACTCAGGAAATGTTACCTATGCATTTACAGGCCGATATCATGGACGTAAACCCGCCTACTTTGTCCACATGGAGCACTTACTTTAGTACAATACCCTGAAGTTTCTGACAGTAACTTTAAAAATATTGTTTTACGTAGCAGCAGGGCCAGAGGCAGTTTGTGTTTTAAGTTTTCTGTGCACCTTTCATGACTGTTCTTGTAAATAATATAGCTCAGGATATTTCGAGGGAACTCCCACAAATGTAACTCACACGTCCATACGGACTACAAAATAGATCAGAGGTGAAGGTCATGGAGTCCATGATCACTTGTTTCTTGTAAACTTGGTATCTAAAAAAGGCTCTGGGAGAGTCCTGTTAAACTCTGCACAAACGTCCACTCTGACATAAGACTGAGGTCATTTTAAAAACACGTACTTTATACCATTAATGAATACAGTATGCAGTAAATACTGAGGGTGCATATTGTATTTGGTAGTCGTATGTAGCATGGTAATTTGAAGCATGATAGACCAGACTGAGCTGATTGTTCTGTTTGTTTCTTGTGGGTGGCAGGTATTGAATAGGGTGAATTACTGCCACCGACTGAGAAACTTTTTCCACAGTACAAAATGACATTAAACACATGAATAATAAATAAATTTAACTAATTTCTGATTCTGATCATGAACAGTAGCTAACCAATAGCATTGCCAGGTTAACATCCATTAATGGACCGAAAAATCTTACAAGTGAGTTATTTGAATTTTCATATTTTTCACTGCTGAACACACACATGATAAATGTCAAACATAAATGTACAACTTTAGAAGTTCTGATTTGATGTGTAGATTTGATTCATTTATTCTTGTTTAAATGTAACAGAATTTATGCTAGTGCTAATAATACTAAGGCTGTTGCTATGGATATCATTCAATCAAATTTTATTTGTATAACACTTTTCATACAGGACTTTATAATGCAAAGTGCTTTACATGGGAAAACAACAATAAAATAACAATAAATGTAATAAAAAGTAGAAAATTGCATAAAATGAAAATATGAGCCCCCCATCCACATTCAATACACACTCAAACACACAAAGACATAAAATGGAAATTCTGACAGAAAAAAGAATTAGAGGACTGAGGAAAAGCTACCTTAAGATGAAAATGAGAAAACACAGGAGCTAAGACTAAAATGATAATTAAAGAATCATGATAAGACATTAGATAGAAATACTATAGAGTGAAATTAGTAAAAAGGGAAAACAAATTAATAAAATAAAATTTTAAAAAATATAGAAAAATGAGAAAGCCTAACACCAGGTGCATAATAAAATCAGCTTAAATAGGATAACTAAAAAAAATAAAAGCATTCAACCAAGAATAAAATTCCAATTAACAAATCTGAACCGACATGTAGAAATAAAACAGAATGAGCAGGTTAAAGTAAGTTGAAATATAAAGACAAATAATAAATATAATCAGCTAAAAGCCGGAGTAAAAAGGTAGGTCTTCCACCGTCACTTCAATGGTATAACTACAACTACCTATTGGAAAAATCTGTTTATACTGCTTTCACAGTATGTGGTTTAAAAAAAAAAAAACGAATCTACAATATGTAAGAGGTCAAAAGTCATGGTCATGGTGCTGTATGGTAATCTGTAGCTTGAGAACACAGTATCCCAAAAAGGTCTATGAGGAATTTATCTCTCAAACTTTACACAAAAATCCACTCATAAGGATAAACTGGATTTTACAGGTCATAAAACTAGACCAGGGCTGCAGCACCTGGTTCTGTACTCGGCCTGTAGAAGAGTCTGAATGGTGAAATTCAAAATGGACATTTGAACATGAAGGTCTTGCTTGACTGATGAATTAAGGAAAATGGATGAGGAAGAAGAAACTGCTGCAGGAAGCTGCCATCCTGATTTATGTTATGTGTTTATTACTTTTGATCAACCACAGTTTCTCACCCTGTCCCTCCATCCATCCTTCCTTTCCCATGACCCCTCTGTCCTAGCCCAACCAGACAGTTACAAGCTGAGTAGACCGCCTATGGTGGCAATCCCAGAATGCTTGGGGAGTAAATCATAGTGTGACCCAGAAGGACCACTTTTAACAGCTTTTCTCCAACACTGTATAGAATTCATTCCTAAACTAAAAGCAGCAGGTTTCTGTTTCATAAACACATCTTGTAAAGTTTATTTTTTTGTCCGATAAAGTCTTTTATTTAATGTGCAGCGCTGACAGCACATCCCTACAAATCAACTGCTGTTGTTTGAGCTGAGAGCTCCGTGGTGGTGGAATTCACATGTATGCTCACGCTAATCTTGTCAGGCAGTCATAAAATATCTGTATAATTCAATGACTGCTAGAATTCTCTTTTAAAAATGTTAACAGGAAAAATAATTGCCTTTATCTGGATATGGTAAATTGTCAAACAAAATAATGGAATTGCACTCTGAATGAAAAAGTAATTTAAAGAAAGAACATATTTGAAAATATTTCTAGATTTGTTGTATGATATGTTCAGTGACCCTTTTGTTAATTGACAGTTTTTTTCACCTCACGTACAGCTTTTCTATTTTTAAGGTGGCAGGTGTTTAAGGGAGCAGCACTGTCCTGTCCTGTCCTTGTGTATGCTGACGCCTGTCACCATGTGGCATATGCCGCTGTTTGTTCTGCAATGAATTGGAGCTAATTAAAGAGGAACAGTCCTGCTGGAGGATGTGTGCGTAAGCAGGCCATTCACCATTCTGAATGGTCAGTTGTTCAAACAAGGCTCGGGTTCGGCTGAAAGGCAGGAATCCCAGTGATGAGGAGCTATTAGGAGACCTTGAATTCTATGGAAATTTAAATAACACCAGTGATACAGTCAGGACAGGAAAAAGGGAGATTTTTTAACAAAAGCATCACTACAGGCTACATAAAATATCTTCGCATGTCTGAGAAAATAAAATGTCAAAACAGATGTACACTGATGTTTTGGTCTGATTTTAATTTCAGCTCAAATTGTCAAGGATGTTTTCGAGTCCTGAACACTTACAAATCAAGAAAATTAAAATAGTTATGTTTGGGCTTGATTTATTTTATTTAAAATATTTTTATGCAACAACTTAGAAGATAATTTAATATATTGAGTAATAAGTAAAAATGTTTTTTTTTTGTTTTATTAAGACACTTCATTTGTTTGTCTTCAAGGTTTTGAGAGGAGTTTGATGCTATCTATGAAATAAAATCAAAATTCAAATACATGTCTCTTTATTACAAAAGCAAAGAAAACCATTAACACGATAAATCATTTCTTCATAGAAATACTGAGGAAATAATTGTCTGCTGCAGCTGGATAGCGGTCAGGAATTTGCTAAAACAGCATTTTTCATTTTTTGCCAACAAAGATTTACAACTAGTTAAAAAAACTGAAGCTCAAACTGACATTTAAGATTTTTTTTTAGATCAAAGTTCCTGAAAAATGCAGGACAAGACAGGAAAAGAGAAAAACACCTGGTCCTCAGGGGGCTCCTAATTCTTTATTGACCCCCTTATTAATTCATGTAGATTTTTTTTTTTTTAAGTGTAAGCTTTCATGGGTTTTTAGTATCACCAAGTCAAACACATGACACTCCTGATATAGAGTGCTGGGTTACATAGATTACCGCTCCAGCAAAATTCTGTTGTTTCAATACATAAAATCAAAAAGCCTTCATATGCTGGAAGTCGTGCAGCTGATTTCACATTGTAAAAAACACTTCATAGTTCACTGCTGCTTTCTGCCTGCCATGATCAGGTCATCAGCATTTTTATTGTCATCTCTGCCGACTGTTTCTGACAAGTGTTATATCCTTGATTTGCAAGGCAAGCGAGATAAAGTGGTTTTAAATGACAAGAAAATTCTAAGCATTAAGACTAGTGATATCAATTCCTTAAGCTAGTTTTTATCAATTTACGAGACAGGAGCTCCAACAGAGCAACTACTTCAGTACAGAAACTGTCTTTTCTTTTCATTCTAAATAAGTAGGAAGGGGTGGGTATTATTTCCATTCAGTGAAACTTTGCATAAAAAAAGAATGAAGAGGTTTATAATGTGCAGTGACCAATTAGCATATATTTTTGTTTTATAGTTGAGCATTTTAGAAATTGTGCAGCTGTCTGTTTGAGTGAGGCTTCTTTTTTTAGTTCTGGTTAAATTTTTAAAAAAGAGATTATTTCTTTTGATAGTAATTTCAGGCTATTCTTTGGGTCTCAAATAGCTGTGCAACCTCTCTGGTATGATTTCTGGAATGCTGTATTTTTATTTAGTCCAGGAGGATGTGTATCTTGTTCACAGCTATAAAACTTAAATTAACATGTTGCCAAGGTTAAACAAATGTGTGTTTTGAAACCCACATGGAAGATGGTATCTACCTTGTAGATTTCAGGATAAATGAATTATGCTCTGTTAACAAAAGGATATAAACCTTCTCCTTGCAGAAGTTCTATTATAAACATTGATGTGTTTCAGTGGTATTGCTCTTCAGAATAACCCATGAGATGTCTGGCTTATGTCCTAAGACAGTCTAATACTCATGTTGGGCATTTTCTTCGTACCAGGGGGTGAGATTAGCCCGAGAGGTGCCTTGCAGCTTGATGCTCAGACGCTGCCAGTAAATCCCCCTGATTGAAGTGAACAGAACTGGGACAGACTGGACAGGTAGGGTGCAGCTCAGACAACACAGCATCTCCCCTACAGTAACCTCCAGGGGGATCAGAAGGAAGAGCTCCTGTCATTTTGGGAGAATAAGATAAACCTATTCACCTCTCAAAATGACACTCCCTGAGCAGGCTCTCCATAGCAAACGTGCTCATGAATGACGTGTGTGAATGAATGGAGGACCTCAATTGCAAAAGGTAATGAGCTCCATCCAGAGACACAAGAAATCAATACCTAGTAGTGGTGAGTGGGTTCATGAAGAAACATTATGTCAGTGTGTGAATCCAAAAGCACCATGACATATCATTATGTTTTCATTGAACCTAATTATCCAAAAGCAGCTCCATAGAAACAGCTTCTGTGTAATAACTGCAAACCACAAGGACTCTTCTTAATTATACCACCCCCAGTGACCCTTCATTACAATTTTCACATACTTTAGCTTAAAGGGAGAGTTTCTGGGATTTTTGAAGTGGGACTGCTTAGGGTCTATGGCACTAGTAAACATGATTGCCACTGAACCGGGTACTGACATTGGCAAAGCATAGCAGTCAATGGTGCCACCAAAGCCTTACTATTACAGGCATGTACACACACGTAGACTGGTAAATGTTTCAATAGTGCAGAAATGTTATCAGCACACCCGTGTGAAAACCAAGGTTGGAAACTTTATTCCACCAACCCAAAGTCTGACTGGCATTATAGTAGGGCTGAACGATTTGAGAAAATAATCCAATTGTGATATTTTCCCCCAATATTGCAATTGCGATTTACTCTGCGATTGTTTTAATGTTCCTCATCTTATGTATTCTTAAACAAACATAAGCAATAGATGGTTTTATAGTATAACCAATATGACATTAAATCAATCTAAGGATAAAAGATTTGAGAAAAAGTGGAGAAGTGAAGAACAGAAGCAAAATAGTTATGAAATTGCAAAAAAATGGCAAAAAAAAAACCCAAAAGTGACTAAGGAAAATTGATTATAGCAGCAAAATAAGGAATAAATGTCAAAAACCATGTAAAAATTCCAACATGGTCTGACAGTGGCCAAAAAAAAAAAATGAATGGGAGCAAGATGGGCATAAAGTTGTAAAAACTGGGTTAAAAAAGGTTAAAATAGGCATGAAATTGCAAGAAACTACATCACAATGCCAAAATGTTCAACGCATTTTGGGTTAAAAATATTGCACTGTCTGCTATTTGAAAATTGCAACAAGCCATATTGCGATTTAATCTAATTTGCAATTAATTGTTCAGCCCTACATTATAGTATAACTTTTTGCCATGTTATGTGGTGTGAAATGTCATTTTTTGAGAATGTTTTATTCAGCTTCCAGTCTGAAACACTACTGATGAGCCTGATCAGATGTGTTCAAAAAATAATCTGCTCTTAAAAATATTTAAAGAGACCAGCTGCCTCAAAACCTATTTTTTGTCTACAACAGTGTCCCCTTGAGAAAAATGTTTGAAAAGCAATAAACTAAGGCAACCAGAGGTGCAGGCAGCTAAGAGCTGCTGGTTAACACAGTAACTATTTACACTGTGACGCAAGGTTTCATTCAAAACATCAGTGGGGTTTGAATTCCTGAAGTGTTGTTTGAAACAGGAACATAGTGGGAGGGAACTGTGAGTGTGTGAGGAAATGTATGGCAGCATCTACTGCGGCAGAACAGAAATGATAATGTTGCATGATAATGTCACACCGTGAAAAACAGGCTCAGTGTGGTGTTTCAATCTCCAAATCCCATCTAAACATGAACGCTGTAAACAAAGTTCCTAAGAATCTTTGCCTCTTCTGAAGTTTTCCTTTACTTGCATTTTTCAGTGATCTAAAATGTTGTTTGCATGTATAAAAAGCAAAAGCGCAGATGAAGTTATATTTTAAGTGATGTAAATAAAGACACAGTTTTGAGAACTGATAAGTCTGCAACAAAAGCTATCTGAAGACAGAGAAACTGTAAACCAAAGCAACTCAGAGCTCCTCTGTCAGCTATCCTGTGAATGACAGAGCATTTGTATGTGCTCACACTCTGCAGACTTAAAGGAGCTGTAGTACCTCGGTCCTGTACAGAGAAAGTGCCTTTTTAAAAGCAGTTTCCATTTCTGGCCCTGAAAACAAATGTATTTGTAAAAACATAAATGTCAGGGCAGAAGATATGTGATCAATGTCAGCACAATGTCGTTCTCTGATTCAGATTCAGACAAAATTATTTATTCCAAAGGTCAATTCACAGCCTACCAGACCTTTAACTTCAACTTCACTTTATTGTCCCCAAAGGGAAACTTGTATTGCAGGCAGGTAAAAACATGAAACATAGAAACACAATCGCACACATCAAGATAAAACACAAACACCTAAAGGGAGAAGTGATGCAGAAGCATTACTGTAATGTTTGGAAACAAGAGATGTCTATTATTGTTGAAATTTTAATTTAGTTGCACACTGGCTTGTGGAATTAATGAATTTATCATCCTGTTTGATTTTGCCTTTGGCAATCTAAATCTCCTGACAGAGGGTAGAAATTTGAACTCAGCAACGACAGGATGAACAGAACACTGTATGATGCCCAGGGTCTTTGAGTTTACCCTGCTGCAGTAAGTTGTAGATAGATCAGGCAATGTAGCACCAGTTACTTTGCTTGCTACCTTGAAAATATGTTCCTTACATACATATCAGCATATAGCAGTCAGGAAAAAAGAAATGAATAAATAAAGCACAATAAACAGTAAGTAGCCAGGGGTGCCAATGGTCCTTTGGCGCTCTTGTGTGGCCCATTTCATAATGAAGTACACATGGACTTTAATGCCTTTCATGGCCTTAGTTAACAGTTAAGGAAAATACACATTTCAAGAGCTTGAATAAAATCAAATAAGGCAAATTGGTAAATATGATCCACCATGACGTATTGCACATTAAAAAACAATTACATTCAGAGAATGTGTAAAAATGCCACGGTTATACTGTGAGACCTACAGGAAAAACAAGATGTGGTTGTCATCAAGAGAGGCGGAGTACAACCTGAACATGCGGCCAGCCAATCGCTGGGCCACATACAGAGACAAACAACCATTCATGCTCACACTCAAACCTAAGGGCAGTTTGGAGTCACCAAAAATCAACCCTATGAGAATGTCTTTGGTCTTTTGGAGGAAGCCAGGGAGCCTGTAGAGAGCCCACGCATGCACAGGGAGATCATGCAAACTTCACACAGCAACCTTCTTGTTGTGACGCACAGGTATTGCCCACTGTGCCACAGTGCGGCCCATAATAAACATGATATACATTATTCATTCCAAGTGACTACTGTCAATGATCGAGAGCCTGATGGCAGAAGGAACAAAAGCTCTGATAATAGTGACTTGCTTTCCTGATGCTGCTTTACAGCAGCAGTCTGAGGCCATTAGCCTTTGAGTTTTTGGACCACCTGTCCTTGCCATTATAAACTCAAGTCTCTTTGCTGGACTCTGATTATTTTAGAGCAACCCATAACTATACTTCAAAGGCTTTTCTTGATTTTGTCAGACAGCCCCATCAAACAAGCAAATAAAAAGAAAATGATTCAATGATTTCAATAATGGACTTGTTGGAAAAACATAACATTTTGTTACAGACATTGAAGGACTTTGACATCCTCAGTTGACTGCATTTTACAGTACAGTATCCACTTTAAAATTCCCAGACGTTTCTATGATTCCACGATTTCAGCGTCCTTCCCATGAATGGAGCTCACTTTAGGTTTTGATTCGCTTTCCTGCTGCAAGTGCACGAGCAGACGTGTGCTCACATACATATATGCCGCTGTTGGAGCAGGGAGAGAGATGTTGGAGGGTTCAAGTTAAAAAAAAAAAAGAACTGGATTAAGTCTGAGTGCACTTGGCTTTTGAGGGACATCCACAGCCATCAGTACATTAAGCACATCTAAACTAACATAAGTCAATAAAACAAAAGGACAGGTGGAGCTAAGGCAGCCTTTAGCTTTCTGACTTTATGATCCTGACTCACAGTCATGCCAGTCATGTCCTTTTTAATTAATGATAACACCTTTAACCCTTTGACTGGCATTGTGACTGCACGGTTGACTTTTTTGCTGCCATATTACTGTACTTAAAATTCTGCAAACCTATCTATGGCTTTTTGCCTCACTCACCTCTTTGATTAGTGTATGTATCACTGAGTTAAACGTTAAAGGTCATTTTAACATATCCTGCTCTCTGTGATGTCCTTGTAAGGAAAAAAAAAAGCATTTTAACAGAATTGTAAAATGTTACTAAATGAAGCGGCAGGAACACAATTTTACCAACTCATAATTTTTTGCAAATGTATTTCTTAATGTGGAAGTCAAAGGGTTAATAAAATCAACACACAGACAAATTCTTGACAAAATCAGCCCTGTACAATTGTGTGCCTGGTGCAAAGCATTTTGGGGTTTAGCAAAGCTGTCTGCTTTACTCTCTGCGTGATGCAGGTGTCATTTTTAAATCCAGAGCTAACGCTGTTTGAATTGAAATGATGGTGATGATGCACTCCTGTTTATACCAAGGAGTGTGCTTGAAGATTAGGAGTGGCTAGGCTCAAAGCTTGCTTGTCCCTACCCATAAAATTACTGTGTTTTAAAACATCAATCAGAATACAAAATGCTACCAAATATTCACAGATGCTACAAGTTTATGATGATTATATAAACAGCAGAAAACATCAATTATCTCCTTCTGAAGCATGGTACAACTGTGAGCCTGTAAGATTTCATCAAGGAGATCTAATCCAGGAGCTGTCAAGACACGGAACGATCAAAGAAAAAGCCAGAGCATGTGCAGCATTAATCTGTTTGTGTCTGTTCAAACTGCATTTAGGAGTGAATCTGCTGTCACACCTACAAACAGCCGACATCATAAAAACAACAGTTTATTTTAAATCATAAAAGCAACCATGTTTTCAGTCCGGTTTGTCCGTGAACCTGTTTTTTCCCCACTCATAATGAAACAGCCAACCACAATGCTGTTTCAGGGAAGAGCACTGCACTTGTTTTCCAAGTATTAGTCATAGGTTTAACATTTATAGTGGATCTATAGGGGCTTCAATGCCTGTCGGGCAGCAGCAGTGTAGCATATGACGTCTGACTTTCATTGATGTATTCTGGTAAGAATGAAGCAGCGCTGAGTTTTTTCTAAGAATGAAAGCAGAAGCAGAAATGTTTCCAGTCCTTACATCCTTTTAACTGATATCTACTGTGTGTGTCTCTAAATTTCAAATGATTAAATAGATTTGTTGAGCTTCAACTTATCTAATGTGTTCAACAATTCAAAACCAAGGTGACTCCAGCTGAATGAGGTTTTTTTTAACTTATTTCTTTAAACCATGGGCTGCCTCTCAGTCGTCTCCTTTGGCTTCCTGTTTTCAAACTAACTGGAATATGCCATGGCTTCCTCTGCTCTTCACTTAAATTTAAATAAGAGCTGTTTGGTGGGAGGGGAAAAACACACACTCTGCTGTTAAAGGTAGTCATGAAATACAAAAAATAAAGACAAATAAAGACATATGGACAGAAGAAGCAGTACATGGCATGCTGCACCATAATTATCTAACCCTTTAACTCCCAGCTCAACTGTTTTGCAGAGGTCATTAAATTCAGGAATATTTAATGTGTTAAATAAACATATAAACATAGCACACCACAGTTTGTTTCTGTCAGTGTTATATGATATGGAAAAACTGCAAACAAAAAAAAACTAATATTTTGTTTGTGGGATTTGAAGGTGTAAAAACCTAAAAGTGACTATAATCATTACATCACTATTTTAAATACTTTACCATTTATCAATATGATTATATATATGTACATGTAAAGTCTGTTATTCATCTAAAACTTTTTTTGTGTTTGTTAAAATCAATATCATCTATTTGAAGTAATTTTACATTTTTATAAACATTTCTGCCTTTTCTAATTGATTTTGTACCAAATCTTTGTGCTTTTTTTTATGTCAACACACAATCAACTGTTGGCTTTTAAAACCTTGCAAATCCACACCAAGAAAAAGTCTGTTTTTTTGTTTTGCTTTCTTTGTTCCCTAAAATGTTAATGGAACAAAACAATGATTTGATTTGTTCTGTTTCTTAAAATATTAAATTTTACAATGACCTCTACCAAACAGGTAGACAAGACAAGTGTCAAGAAGAAAATCTGCTTTGCATGCAAAGACAACAGTAGTGTGTTTCCTCTTTTCCATCTTTTATCCAAACCACTCATCCAGTTTGGGGACATAGGTTGGAGAGATACATTCTATCTCAGCTATCATTGGGCAAGAAGCAGAGTTTCACCCCGACAGATCACCAGTCAATCACAGGGCTGATGTATAGAGGCACACAAGGAGTCACGCTCACAACCCAAACAGTTTCAGCAGATAGCTGTTCAACAGTGTCTGGTTCTGTTTGGTGTTTCTGTCTCTCAAAATAAGTAGTTTTACCTGTTACTGTGACTTTGCTCAAGACCTGCACTTTTGAAGTGTCTGTGGATAATACTGATTTCTAACTTGCATCATGCAAAGATTGATTATTTCTGCCTACCCAAAATTTAGGAGGTCTGGGTCTAATATGAAACCGGAAAATCTTCAAGGTCCCTCTAAACCTTCTCCAAATGTATCAGTAGATTCCCAATAATTACCCCTGTGTGTTGCTTTGGTTTTGCTTATCTACTAAGGACCATGCCATCAATATGCATCCCTGCAACACAAGCTCATCAGACAAAACAAGTGTAAAAAAATTGAGATACAAGTACAATCTTTAGACAGTGATTTAGCAGTTCTTTAACTTTAAAAACAAGCAAGTATCTTTCTCTATCTTAAGACATATAATCATATGTTTTTGTGATTTCAAATATTTTCAGTTCTCATCATCATTTTCACAATTTTTAATTCTTTGTTAATCTCTCAAAGCTTGCTCACAGTACCCCCAGAGCCCACTAAGGGCTGTGGCCTAGACTTTTGGAAGCACTAGATTGTTTGATTTAATACTTTACATGTGACTAATTAGCTGTGGTTATTACTGCTTAATGTGACAGCCACTCTCTGACTGCAAGCATTGTAAAAAGAAAGAGACGTTATGCGTTTCAGTGGAGCTTTCCGCACCTGACATAGCCACTGTTCATCAGCTGTTTGTTGTGCATATTGTGTTTGAACACTGAAGCAGAACTGCTTGTAGTATGTAGGTGGTGTTGATAAGGAGCTTAGACAAACAGTCAAGTAAACATGTTCACTCCTGCCATGCTGATCTTATGGGAAGGTTCTGTTGCTGAAAACTCCATGAGCAGTGCTGCTAGATTGCACCACAGAGCAATCAAAGGGGTCTCTTTGATTGTTGTGCTGGATGTGTTTAAATGGATTGCACTGAACCAACAATAAAGGCTGCAAGCTCCCACATCATAAAAGTTGTGACTTGTACCTTTAAATGGCTCCAATCTGATCTGGATTCAGTTTGTGAGAGGGAGGAAGTGCCCTTCACTGGCTCCTATGTTGTGTAAAGCATCCGTCCATGTCACGAGTGCCACAGGCCAGGACCACCTGAGACAAGAAGCATGTGCATCAGCCACATGTATTCCTGCATTAACAGACAAAGACACATCACCTGGTCTGACTGTAAAGTGACCAAAGCTTGAAGCACAGTGGCGTTATCGGGTTAAATGAATGAGGTCTCTAACATGCATTGTGGTTCAGTCTGCAGTGGTCTCTGAGGCTTTTTTCGCTAATTGTCTTGATCTTATTAAAAGGCTTGCAGTGCTAAATACAAGGAAACATGCAGATTATATGTGCTGTGTGCACGAGAACCCAGAGGTGCTTACAGTGCAGAGGGCTGGATTTTCAGAAGGGGGGCATGCTTGGATCACTGTACAATGAAGGCAGGTGGGCTACATTTGAATCCTCTTAAACGTTGACCTCTGCTTAGTCTGAAGGTGTCAACAAACAAGGAGAATTAACCGCTTGTGCAAACACAAAGAGGCCTGCATCCAAATGAAATAACTACATCAGTACTGTCAATAAATCAATAGACAGCAGACTTTAACCCCCAATTTGAAAAGACACTTGAGGTTTTTAAAATGTGAACAAAAAACAGAAAACAGTGATTTTACATCCAGCTCAACCTGACATTTAGTCCACCAAAAGGAGACTCAAGTGTCTAGACAGACATGTACACCGTACAGGCTTTCAGCAGCATCAATCACGCCCATTATTATAAATAACTTACATTCTTGAGATCATCATAACATATGCTATTAAACAGAAAAACATCACACAGGAGGTGCCTAACCTGACACACCAGGTGAACTGTTTCACATATTCATGGGATACATTTCACTGGTTCATCTGGCATCTCAAACAGGGAGATGGGAGTGGCAGAACCTTTAGAGATAGTGACATTACAGATATCCTGCGCATTCATTACAGATCTATGAGACAAAAAAAAGGCATAGGTGAGTAGCAACTTCTAGCTGGTACAATGCTATGCCTCCCTCTACTGAAAAGACACAATCTGGTCTGGTCATTGTATGACCAAAAACAAACATCAGCTTGCAGCTCTGCAAGACGATGACACACACTTAATCTGGCAAATCCAGGTGCTTTGCGAGGTATGTGTGCCCACAAGAACATGACTTACTCTGACTAAAATGTTTTTTTTTAATCAGATGTAACACATGCTTATTTCTGCTGTAAAACTGTCATTTTCACATAAAGTATGTGATATTCAATGCGACTATGTCAGTTTTTTTTTTTTTCATTTCAGCAAAAGCTTCATTTGCCAAGTATGGAAGCTGCCAGTTGGTGGATCAATTATTCTTTTATACAGCAATGACAAAAAGTTTGATGAATAAGAGAAACATAATTGTCAGAGAGGATGTATCGATGTTAGTCTGTTCTGAGGTGTTATGGTAACTTGAAACACCAGATGGACTGGTTTTGATCAACATCCCATGTACGTTAACTAAATATCAATACAATTAGACTAAACTTGCAGAGACTTGCTGTCACCTCCTGCCTCTGGCACACACACACCACGCCTGTGCCTGCTAACGACTCTTTTTCCTTTAATGTCTGACTGGGAACAAACACATCAGCTTGAAGCTTGACATGATGAATCCACCGACAGACATAACATCTGGCAAAAGCAGCTGCTTTGCAAGATAACGATATGGTATGATTAAACCCTGTTAGTTTAAGAGTTACCTGGATTAATTTTATTTGTAAAAAGGGAGGCCATCATTTGTTTGAGAAGCAGAAAATATCTGTTTGATTGCACGCCAGTTTGGTTGGCTCAGTCTTTCAACGTTCCCTCTCTGGGTTGAGACAATGGTAGAGTCAGTCATCTTTTAACCAGGAAGTTGGGGTTCGATCCCAGCTCCTTCAGTTATATGTAAATGTGAACTTGAGAAAGACCCTTAACCCAGTTTAATCCCAGTGATACATCAGTGCTGGGCAAAGATGCATGACATGTTTGAAATGACAGATGATTTCTTGGTATTAAACGTTAGTTGATCCAAACTACCATAACTGCAATATTTTCTAAATTTGACCTTTAGCTGTTGGTCCTAAAAGAAAAAGATCCTAAAAATCTTAATCTGGAGGTGGATAGTTGCTATGCTATATGTCTGGTGTTTTATTATCACAGATATTGTCACTGATTTCAATGATCCTGTTTTAAGCCTTCAGGTAACATATGAACTTAAGTTTTGCTTGTTGTATGTAAAATGCTTTTTTTTGTTCTGTAATTTGTTTTGTACATCAGATTATCAGAAGTTTGAGTTTTAGATAACTATTACTTATTATTTCAATGATTAAAAGTCCATATTTAGCTTTAACTTGTGTAACTGTCCTATAAAATAAATCCAAGAACTCTATCATGGCAGATGCTTATTTTACTATCTCATAACAGAGTAAATACTGAAGAAGACGTGTAATCTGGTAATCTGTTGGTAGAAAGTTTCTAAATCTGGAATTTCATTCTTGTCATTGATCTTACTGATGAGGCTTTTTTTGGCCTTTGGGTGAAATAAAAGATGTACCTCATCCTCTCCCCTGTGACGCCAGCAGGGCTGCTCTTTTTCCATTTGCTGCTGTGGGTGGGATTATGGCCCCCTCCCATGTCTGCCTGTGGTTAAATAGCAAGTGGCACCGCTCACCAGGGTAGACAGTCCCCTTTTCAAAGCAGGAGGCTATTCAGATAACACCTGCATAAAAAGAGCAAAAGAAACGGCAGCAGCTTAACATGTACTCAAACAAAAACGAGGGACCACGTAGAGGACGATCTTTTGACTCCATGAACATCGGCTTAGAAGAAAAACTGCTCAACAATGAGGTAAGAATGATCTGTATTTTTCAATAGTAACCAAAATGTTAGGCTGTAAATCAACACAGTGAGGCTGTCTTCTAGTCTGTGATGCTTTAAAGCTACTATTTTGACAGTGTTGGTTTGGAGATTGGTCCTCCCGGTCTTAATATTTAAGCCTAAACATTGTCGTCAGCACAGATTAATTTAAGCCTCCTGTTTTACACTAAATTGCGTCAAAGGGTTAAGAGGGTTAAAGTGAGATGCCACAAAATTTTGAGTAGCATAAGGATTATTATTTAATAACCTAAAGCTGACTTCTATTGTAAAAGGCAAACCAAAATAGGTGGTGAGTCTCCTTTGGGTACATATAAAATGACATTTCAGGGTCCTGTGGGAACATTTCAACTGTTCTTGAAAATAAACCTATTTTAAAAAAAGTTTTTCAAGTGAAGGGATTTCTTTCCATCTGTAAGTGCAGAATTAGATGCCAATCATATTTCCAAGGTCTAAGCACATTAAGGAACAACATTGCAGGTATTAATGAGTTTTGCCAAGGCTCTCACAATTGTAAATATGATGCTCTTGTGATAATTACATTGAATTGCATATATGGGATCTCTTGTTTTGTCGTTCATTGTTTAATTAAGCTTTTGATTGAAAGCCAATGAATGTAATAAAGTGTTCTTCTTTAGGATACAGAAATTTATCATTTAAGTCTACACGTGGAAACACGTTTTACATCAAATTACATCAAAGGGTTAAGAGGGTTGAAGGGAGATGCCAAAAAATCTTGAGTCGTAAAGAACAATTGTTCAGTAACTTTTAGCTGATTTCCATAGCTAAGGACAAACCAAATGAAGGATAAAGTGATGAGAGCCTGTCATCTCTCTTTTGACTACTTATAATGCACCATATTATGACAACATTTGAACTTTCCTCTTGAGAATAAATAAAATTAAAACAAGACTGCATTTATTTTATTTTGAATTCTAACACTTTCAACTATTTGTGGTTACGTATTTAGATGCATTTCTTATTTCTGAGGACTTTAAACACAAAAGACCGACCAAACTGATGTTAAATCAGACGTGTGTTGCTTGGATTTCTTAAAGTATCAATGCTCTTGTGATAACTGGGTTGAATTGTCCTTGTTTATGGGCACTCCTGTTTTATCGATTGTTTATTGGTGTGATTGGGTTTCTTATTTAGCATTTTTATTAAGCCCTTGTTTGCTTCAAAGCAAAATGGAAAACTATATTTTATATAAACATGAAGCTATTCTTATTCTTATTACTAATAAATTATTATTTTTTACCAGCACAGCGATGCGCGTGCCATAAAAAACTGGTTTCATGCTAGCTTTTAAAATGTTAATGTTAGCTGCTTAGTCCAAACAAACAAATATCCAAATAACGCAACACATTGAGCTAAAAATCACCATGCCGTCTACTTTACGAATAAAATCTAAATCTTCGTGCACTTTCCGTCGTAATTTTAACATTTTAACGAGAAACAACTGTGCGTAAAATACGCGCGCGCCTCGGTTACTGCTCAGTCTGGTCACGCGAGAAGCTAATAATAGGCTTCCCGTTCATCTTAATGAGATTGTATTAAGGCGATTCTTTGAGACAGAGACAAGTTCATCTTCATTAAACCGAGACGCAAAGAGTTGACCCTGAGGAAAGGTTTTTGTCCAGACTCCGCTCACACACGGGATGTTCACAACAAGACTGCAGCGCCAGAAACTGGTTTACCGCGCCATGTGCACCCTGCTCGAAGGACCAAGCATGGTAGGCAGCAGTGATCCGGATTTAACTGATTGTGTGTCGCTTTCAATGGCTTTACAGACACTTACTCTGTTATTGAGCCTTGATAGGCATGCCAGGAATTCAAAGATGTCCCAGTTTGAAGTTAAATGAAAGAAGAAAACATCGCAGTCAATCTCCAGATTACTGTAGTCGTGTTAAAGTCTTACTTCTCTAATGTAATTCAGGATTAGGGGAAGTTTCCCCTTACGTATGCAGCGCACGTGAGGGCGCTGACCAGGGTGCTGAATGGAGAGAGACTGTGTCATCCTCCACATGTGACTAATGCATTAATATTATTTCACCTTTACACAACATCAACGACAAGAAACTTAAAATCTTCACTGCTTTTGCTATTTATAGTAAAATGCAGATGTGACAGATATCCGCCAAGATTTAGTATTTGTTTTTATGGTTAAAATTCACAGGGTTTTGACAACAGTTATATAAAATCGACCAATCAGTCCAACTTTATTTAGTATTTTTATTTATTACTACTTTCATACGAACTCAATAACTGTTTAAAAAAAAACTTCTAAGGGAGGAAGACGAGTGATTGACAAAAGATTAGAAAGTAATAATGATATTAAGCGTGCTCTTTTATAATTACTAAAACAGATAAACGCTCAGTAGGGGGTTATTTACTTGGTAGTGCCCCACCATAACAGTATAATCATAGGTCCGGTGTCAAGAGGGATTTGAAATGCAAATTAAAACGGCAAGACAGTAAAACCAAAATGATTAAAAAATATAAAAGAAGAAGTAGGAGTAAAGGCAAAGCAAGAAAATCAAAAATAATTTACCATTACTAAAAAGGTCTACAAATACTAACAGGAATAGTAGTAGTAATGATAGTAATATTTACTTTATTTGTATAGTGGTTTTATGAGGGGGTCTGGAGGGTTTTAAAATCCATGCAGAGGCATACCCAAGAACAAAGAACCAAACACAAACAAACCAGACCAACGAGCAAACAGACCACAATTTTAAGCAGAAGTCTCTGTATGAATGACATGGAAATATTTGTTTGGGGTTTTGTTATACGTTACATCATTAAATATTTAAATAAAGCATATACTGGACAATTCTCTGTCAGTACTACTAATAATAATTATAGAAATAGTTATATCAAAAAATATAATAACAATTACCATAATTACGAATTCATTTGTGTATCATTTTTAAAAAGGGGGATAATGTAAGTGTTTTGACTTACATGCAGAAACATACATGAGAATTAAGCCCAAGAATCCATTTGGAAAAGTACCTAAACAATGTTAGAAATCTAAGTAAAGCTGCTCTTAAAACATTGCTAAATAATATTTATTTACCTACTCTGATTTGAACATCATGCAAATGTTGATGGTTCATTTACAGGGGTACATGATTAGTAAGGTTAAAATGCAATATATATTTTTCAATTAACAACTTGGTGATTGTGTTTGCTTGGTAGAAGTTTTCAGACTTTTTGATCATACTTATAATTAGAATACAAGTAAAAACAATAAAACACTAATGAGTTAATTTATATACCACTATTAAATACAGGGGGTCATAAAGTAATGTGAGAGAAAAAGCCTTAAAATCTTAAGGTGGAGTTTTACAGGGTACTGAGAATAAAAGCAACAACAAAAAAATAATTTGATTTGAATGTCATGTTTATACAGAGGAGTCATGAAATGATTTGACACGCATAGATATACATACAAGCCTAAGAAGTCAATAAATCACTTAAACAGATACAACATAACTACACAAAAAACATGAAACAGACAGGACAAGAACACAGCAAAATAAAACGAGCCCAAGAGGACTAAATGTGTATAAACACAAAAGAAGATAATAAAATTTTAAGTAGCAAAGCTATGAAGTGAGTCAAGATTTAAATTAATTCATTAAAAATGTTCAAAAAATAGCAATGAGGCATCAAATGGATTCTAGAGTTTTTTAGAAAGATAAAAGCTATATTTGTTAGATAAAATGTCATAAAATAGATGAAACAACTAAAGCAAGACAAGAAAATAAGAGGGTGAATCTAAGCTAATGTAAATATTTAAAATCATATATATACATATGTACACACAGAAGACCCCAAAATAAATGACAAGAATTAGTAATAGCATTTAATTTTTTTAACTGAAAAGGAAGAAAGAAATTGTGTTTTAATGTCATTTTGTTTATTTATTTGCTACCATATGGGGGTTAAGTAATTAGATTTTTTTAACGATAAAAGATTAGGCCCTAAACTAAAAGTTTTTGAAACCAACAATTGCTTTTAAAAATGTTAAAGGGTAAAGAGACTTTGAATGGTGGATAAGAGGTGCTTTTTCATATAACTGTTGCAACTGATGACGCATTCTTTCTTCTTGTTTAAAGAAAATGTTTTGGGTTTTTTTCCCAGGGGGTCAGACACTAACATTTAAAAAAGTTCGGCAACAGTCGTCTTATTTTCAAATGACCTGTAGCGACTGGTTAAACAGTAAAGGTGATTCACATTGTAACATCACACCCTTCTTCATTCCTGCTTTCAGATAAACAAGGCAACCTTCACAAAAATTGAGGAAAACTCAGAAAAGAAGAACGCATCAGAGAAACAGAGAGCAACAATCATTTTCTCCCTCAAGAATGAAGTGGGAGGATTAGTGAAGGCGCTCAAACTCTTCCAAGTAAGTACAAAGTTGTTGCTCGAGATGGGTGCTAAAAGCACCACATTTAGTTCTTATTGAACAGAATTTCAACTCAGATTTTTAGCTTGTTAATGTGGAACCATTCAGTAAAAGTCAGAGCAGAAGATTCTGACCCTCTCTGCCTCTCTTAGTTCTGCCCTTAGCTAAAGCACCTGAGATTAAAGGCTACAGAAACACGAACACATGGACTGTGACAAAAGAAAACATCATGAATGCTCTTTTTCTCTTAAAAGTATGGCTACAGGAACAATAAAGGCACTGGCACCATTTAAGTACTGATTTGGCATCTAAATTGATCAAAACTTGTTATTTACTTTTGTTAATTATATTTGGACTGTTCCTTTATTCTTGATTCATTTGATCATACTGATGAGGGCGACTTAGTGATGGTTCCCTGTGTCTTCCAGGAAAATCACGTCAACCTCGTCCACATAGAGTCCAGGAAATCCAAGAGACGCAACTCCGAGTTTGAGATATTTGTGGACTGCGACAGCAACCACGAACAACTGAACGAAATCATCCAGCTGCTTCGGAAGCATGTGAACGTGGTCGACATGGAGCCACCTGATAACTCATGTTTACAAGATGAAGGTAAATACAGTCGACCTGGAAGTACATAACAAATATGTTACAATTTAGAAAACGATTAAGTTTTGTATCATCTTCTCTTAGATATGGAGAATGTCCCTTGGTTTCCAAAGAAGATTGCAGACTTGGACAAGTGTGCAAACCGTGTCCTGATGTACGGCTCTGAGCTGGATGCAGATCATCCGGTATGCGAGGTCAAATCAGCCCGTGGGTGGATTTAAGATTAAAACAAACCATATCACTGCAATCATTCTAAAACAATTCTGTCTTTCTCTTCTAGGGTTTCAAGGACAATGTTTACAGGAAAAGGCGAAAGTACTTTGCTGACATAGCCATGTCTTTCAAACAGTGAGTTGGTCTTTGGCTTTAAGTGGGTTATGTTTTTAAATATTGAAAGTTTTAATCATTTACTAAGAGATATTCTGTGCTGCTCTAGTGGGGACCCTATTCCTCAAATTGAGTTCACAGAAGAGGAGGTAAAGACTTGGGGAGTCGTGTACAGGGAGCTGAACAAGCTGTACCCCACCCACGCTTGTCGGGAATACTTGAAGAATTTGCCTCTGCTGTCTAAATACTGTGACTTTCGGGAGGACAACATCCCTCAGTTGGAAGATGTGTCACGCTTTCTTAAAGGTGGGTTTAAATTTCAATTCCCCTTTATTCTTTTGCTTTGAATAAAAATTGCAGTTCTAAATTAAATTTTACTCATCTGTGTTTTAAATTCTCCCAGAACGCACTGGATTTACCATCAGGCCAGTGGCAGGTTATCTGTCCCCGCGTGACTTCCTTGCCGGTTTGGCCTTCCGTGTTTTCCACTGCACCCAGTATGTGCGGCACAGCTCCGACCCCTTATACACCCCAGAGCCGTGAGTATTATAAACCAGGGGCTCGAAAACTTCACTATACAAAGGACCCAAAGATAGAAGCAGCTTTAAGCATGGAAAATTAATCAAACTCCTTGTACATTAGAAAGAAAAAGACATTTTTTATATATTTACAAACTGTTCTTTGTCAATGTGTCAATACTAACAGTAGACTCGAATCTACACCATGAGGACACATTTAAAAAGCATGTCTTCTCTAATAGTCTTTGTTATTCCTCCTTGACAATATTTAATAGAGATCAAAAGTGACTGAAATCAAAAATAAGTTGAAAGATTGGTAACAAAAAATGACATAAAAGGCTATATTAGACTATCCAATGTTTGAATTATTGCTCAAACAGTATTGATAAATTATTTTTCCCTCCATTTCCCTCTGTTTTCCACAACCCTCCTGAGGCCAGGACTCTGGCTTTCATGAATCACATTCTATACTATTATATTTAGAAAATTTATCTCAGTGCTCCCACAAAGCTATTTGCCCTAATATTGTGTTCTTTTGTCTTTTGTAAGGGACACATGCCATGAGCTGCTGGGTCATGTCCCGCTGCTGGCTGAGCCCAGCTTTGCCCAGTTCTCTCAGGAGATCGGACTCGCTTCACTCGGGGCCTCAGACGACTCAGTTCAGAAGCTGGCAACAGTAAGTGACCCTGATACAAGAGGGTATAATCAGTTAAAAAAAATAAAAGAAATCACTATGGTTTATTTTCTTATTGTCGTGTCTGTTGATTTGTTACAGTGTTATTTCTTCACGGTGGAGTTTGGCCTATGCAAACAAGAGGGGCAGCTGCGAGCGTACGGAGCAGGACTGCTGTCGTCTATCAGTGAGCTTAAGGTAAACAGTGTGAGGACGACGGGAGCAGACACATTAACACAGGCTGAATCTTAAATAAACAGCATTTCTTGTGTAACTTTCAGCTCCTTAAATATTGGTAAAGTGTTTGACAAGCAATAAACATGCAATAAAGTACTAATAAACCCACCAGTGAACCCATGAAACATTTGCTTTTAACAACATAAAAGTGCCAACCTAACTTGTTCCTTACAATTTAAACTAAATTGACTCCCTTTAAAGGGAAATGTTAAACTGCTTGTCAAATCAATTCATTAAAAGCCAATTTCTCTACTGGAAAAGAGGGCCCTCAGATATGAGTAGTTTTTTTTTTTTGGTGCTGCTACGGAGGATTTGTCAAGACAAGGCAGTACGTATATACTACACCACTCAGGATAAGTGGGAGGTTTCTGATTTTTTTTCTATGAAAGATCAATTATATAGAGAAAGATTGTCAAAAAGAATGGGAGGCATCACTTCGTCCATGTTACAACACAATTTTTACACTTTGGCTATCAAAGATTTTTAATTTTCATTTCAGTTTCAGTGAGTAAGAACTGTTACATTTTAGGAAATACTTTAATTCAAAATGTTTTCTCTTATTACACTTAACACATTAGCTTTATTAGAAATGTATGTAACTATTAGTACTCCTGTTCAGTTTAAACCAATGAAAATACAGGCCTATCCTGAGTAAACAATACCAGAAAACCATAGTCACTAGTATTTTCTAGGCAGCTTTTTTTTGTTGTGCATACTTTTGCATTAGTACTGCTATTAATAATTGTCAATTGCTCAGCGAAAAATATGACATAAATAATCTCTAACATAAGTCATACATAGTTTATGTTTTATAACAAACAATTTTCTCCTCAAAACAACTTAAACATCGTGGAATTTTAATGTGCATCAGTCAACCTGAAACATTTCATCTTATCTTGAGAGACTAACAATAATAATAATTATTATTATTTCCTCTTTTTCCTATGAAACATTTATTTTACCTAGTTTTTGATCATGTAGAAAAAGGGTGGTCAACAAACATTATTCTTTAATTATACTTTTTGTCAAGAAAATCAACACTTGTCATTGGGTGCCAACATCAATAAAAACTGTTCTTTACAGGAGCTTTAAGACTGTCTGCATTAATTTTAAGACTAAAAATGCATGCCGGTGTTTCAAACAGCTGTTTAAACATCTGTTTTATGTTTCTCCCTTACAGCATGCACTCTCTGGAAATGCAAAGATAACGCCTTTTGACCCCAAAGTTACATCCAAACAAGAATGCATCATCACAACTTTCCAGGAGGTCTACTTTGTTTCGGACAGCTTTGAGGAAGCTAAAGTAAAGATGAGGTGAGCATGGATGCAAATGATAAAAATAGATGAAAAGTAGGGTTGGGAGATGTACAGAGTTTTAAAAAAAAATCATACGTATATTTTTAACAAGACATAAGTCAAGACAGTTTTTGTTATTATTGATATAATTGTGGATGAGCTCAAAAAGCTTTTGGCAGGCCATTAGTTTTGGTAATTCTCTGGACTGTCTTCCTCTTAACCAATGCAAGTTTTAAAAACAAACCCAATAGCCAACAGTCTTATCAGCAGTGTTAACATGAAAGGAAAGAAACACTCGATTAATATTACTGACAAAGGCGTGGCTGGATTGTAAAATGAAAAATGTCTGATGATTTGTGTTCAAGATCTTCGATATGCTGCGGATAGATGTTTATTTGCTTAGAGTGCAAAATAAAAGTGGGAAATAACTTAAGCATGACAAATGTAATTTCACATACGCTGCAAAATCCAACAGTGAGCTGCAGCCTGAGACCTCAGCTTTTTTAGCCCTGGGCAATAAAAGAATCCCTCATTGAAGGAATATACCACCTTTTTTTTCCTTTTCATGTCTTGTCTCACTCCCAAGTCATCAGTCTTTGACTTTGTCTGCAGTAACAAGAAAGAGACAGACCCACCGCTACGTAGCTTAGCTCAAACACTGGGTGTTCATGGGTAGTATTAGCCTGCCCTTAACGATCCTGTGTGCTTGTTGTGAATTGTTTTTACCGTGTCATCTTACATTATCTTCTACCATCAACATATTTTCTTCTTCTGCTCCTACACAGAGGCTTTGTTTTGCTGACCAAAGCCTCTGTTTACCAGTATGATCAACAAACAGCACATTTATTTTTTTCTTTGACACTTTGTTGATCTTAGGGAGTTCGCCAAGACAATCAAGCGTCCCTTCACAGTCAGATACAACCCGTACACCCAGAGCGTGGACGTGCTAAAAGACACTCCCAGCATCAACAGCGTAGTGGAGGAGCTTAGACACGAGCTTGACATCGTCGGTGATGCTCTTATCCGGCTGAACAAACAGCAGGGTGTCTGACCGCCTACGCTCCCGCTGAATTCATCAACCTGCAGTCTGTCAACGCTTGTCACTCACCCTGAGGCACCGCTGTAGAGATTCTGCCCGTTTGTGGCCCTTCGTCAGTTCATGAATGTTCATCGCTTTTTGGTTTATTGCTCTGTTTTTTCCTCTGCATGGTATTTGTATTATGAAATATTCAGAGGGCACTTTAGTTACATTAAAACACTGAAATCATTAATTGCACAAACCCAAAGAGCTGCTTAACCCGTCTCACTGTTGTAGCTCAAGTTGTTCATCACTCTCTTGGTTATTGTAGGGCACACAGTCCATCATTTTACTTTAATATACTTTGAAATTGTTTCCAGTTGTTACAAACGTGGTTTCATCATTGTATTGTAACTCTGCTCTTGTATTTATATTGTGATGTATTTTTGTATTTTATTTTATGTTTTGCATTTATTCTTCCTCATGTCAGTGATATGTATAAATGGTATCTTGTTTTTATTATTTTGGTTTCTTTCACTTTCATTTTTTTGTGTGCTGTTGAGGGAAAGTGTATGTGGGTGTTAAAAGAATGTTCTGATGGCTGACTATGACAGATTTGGCCCATGTACCCTAAACTATTTTATTATAAAGTGATGATTTTGATTTCCTAATTGTGTAACTCCCAAAATCAAAACAATATTTTTATACTGTAAAGAAAAATAGATGTTCTGTGTAGGCTATGTATCAAAACATTTAAAAATAAAATGATTATTGTGTCTGCATCGTGTGTCGAGGGTGTCTTACCTGTTAACCTCTCATGCTTCGTGATTTTGTTCTGGGTACAAAATGCAGTGACTTCTGTTCATCAATGAGACAAGAAATGATGACAAGTTCCCCTGAAAGAGATGGTGAGAGTTAATGTAGGATATGTGCAGTGACAATAATATAATTTGATTTAATCAAAAGTACTTCATAGACTAGAAAAGCACTCGGAGAGCGCAGACCTCCGCCAGCGCAACAGTCCTCAGCCATATTGTCATTTTGACCATAAATATTAGTCCTACCTTTATTTCATCGAAATATTTAGATTCCTTGACCATGAAAACATACTATTAGCATTGGATTCATAATGATATCTATTTTAGTTCAGTAGTTATTCACAGATATCACATTTTTCATCATGGCGGCCAGACGGTGATCCGGATCAACACCAAAATCGAATCAGTTCTTCCTTTTCCCATGCTGAACATTTCCTGAAAATTTCATCAAAATCTATCCATTACTTTTTGAGTTATTTTGTTCACAGACGGACAGACAAACAAACCCTCCCGAAAACATAACCTCCTTGGTGGAGGTAATAATTACATTGAACAGAGGCATTTGTATGATTGAAATCTAAACCAGATTACTAAAAAATGCTTGGATCAGAATTCCTGAATAAACAACCACTAAAGTGGTAAGATCAATATGTTGAAATGGCATTTTTGTGAATATGCTGAGCTTCTGCTCAAATGGAGTCATTTGTCAAGATCAAGAAGAAACCTGACCTGATTAAATTCATATCAAACATGGCGAGGGCACGTGTATTTGAGAGGCTAAAATTATGGAGAGTAAGTCTTTGAGGATTACTGGAACTTTAAGTTGGAGCTACTGTATGTTGCAGTTACTTGTTTTTGCTACAATGTAAAAGCAGAATCTTGTCAACAAAACTTTTAAAAGTCATTTTACTAACCATCAGAACAATACATCCATTGCCCTCAAAGCCTAATCTAAGGCTTCAAAAAGTCCTAAGAGCGAGTATCTAAAAAAAAACCTAATACTTACATATGTGTACAACAGAATGTGAAAGAATAATTAGTTCACTTTACCCTTGACTCTTTTTCAAATGGTTGGTGGAACCCATTTTCTCTTCAGCTGTAATTTTGATTCGTATAATTATATACCAGTAGAACAATGTTGGATGATGCTTATAGACATAGTTTTACGCCAAAGCTACAAAATAGAACAATTAATATATTTAACATAAGAAATTAACTTTTTACAAAGATAAGCTGGGAAAATGAATTTAATTGATAATACATTTAAAGGAAACAGACGGCAACATTCTAAATAATAATGATCCAGAAAAAAAATACAGTTTCAATAAACATTATTCTAATGTTGCCTACGCCATTTTTGTGACTTAAGTAAATCTGATTAAAGGAACACTGCAGTAATCACCTGTAACACCTTCATCTGATAGTCTCTTTATTGACATCTATTATTTCTTAGACAAGAAACGTATCAATAAAATTTTAAGATCATTAATATTCAATAAAGTTTGTCCTCTTCATGTAAAAAGAAATGTACATTTTTTGACAATTCACAAAAGTAGACCTGATAAAAATAACCATCAGATATCTATTATTTCTTCTGTTACCAAAAAAGGAAGCTCTTTTTGAACAATGTATGACATTTACCCCTGGGATTAATTCTTAAAGACTGAGATTTGATTTGGATAATAATGTGCGTTTCTACTGCCATATTGATATTGTATCCCAACCTTTTATTGGCTGCAACACTGCAAGAAGATTTATATGATACAATATGGTTTAGTTTTTCTCCAGCAAAACAAAGAACTCAATTTTTGTATAATAGCATTTTAACTAAAAGGAAGATTTTATAAACAAATGTATAAGACCACCACTCAGAGAAAGGTGCAATAAATTAACAGCATCAGTAATTACCAAAACATTTTTTGTGCTTTTGTTATGCTTAATACATCAGTTTAGAAGCTCTTTGACTGAGAGATATGACAGCGAAAATACAGTATAACTATTATTATCCATGGATTATTACATTCACTGCTTTGCAAAAAAAAGATAAACTGCAAAGCACATTGTCATTCCATGACTGAGATGTCAAATTACAGCTATTTACTTGCATTCCTGAACAGAAAAATCATAATTTCAACAGTTGAATGTTCTGCTTGATTAGTTTCTGTCTCAAATTTGTGCATAAGAGTTAATTCAGTTCATCATTCTTGTTCAAAAAGTGTCCAACAACATCTTCAGATTAAAGCAAGTTTATTTAAGCTTTCCAAACTATTTGTTTTTTTTCTTTTCAGTGACAGATGGTCTAATACATTTTAAGGATTGTACATCAATGCACTTTTTTCTAAACAATTCCAAATTTTGTTGCATGTAAAATGACCTGAAATTGCTTTACAATCATTCATATTTTTGACAAAGAGCTAGAGGACTTTCTGAAGTTTTTTTTGTTTGTTCGTTTTTGATGTAACTACCTAATTTTTTTATTTTGCTTACTATAATTCAAGTTATCTCAATTTTATTTAATTTGTCCTGTCGTGGTATTCCCTGAAGTTATATTTGTTAATTGATTTGTATGCTGTTTTCTGGTCACTTTTGTTAACCTTTTGATTGGGCTCATTGTTTTTATGCCCTGTGATGCTGCTTGTAGCAAAGAGTGTTCTGTTTTTGTTTTTTTCTAACAATTATTAATGAAATTTTAATCAGTAGGCCTACAACACATTACAAGAAAATATACTGAAAATAAAAGTCATGGGAGAAAATGAAAAATCTTTAAAAATACTAAAATAAATAGAGAATACAGAGAAGAGAACATTTTATGCAAACAGAGTGCTTTGCAGATGTTGATAGTCTTAAAATCTTTGTGTTCACTGATGAAGAAATAGTTCTTGTATTTTGTTTTAGTTCTTGTTTTCAGTATGAAAAGCTTTGGCTTTCTGTTAGTGACTACCACTTGTGTACGCGAAAGAATAAAAACATATTTATAAAATGGATGTTATGAATGGAAAAATTATGAGAAAAACACACAGCATTATGTTTACGACAGTGTCGCAAATACAGTATCGCAAATACAGCCGCACACCGACCAAGCGCTCCATGGAAACGAGCTCACGGAAAAAGTTTTGTTTATACTCCTGGGTAAGTTTGTCATGTTTGTAGTGTTGTTTTTATCTGTCTGTGTGATGAAATACTCTGTCATACTCACCCTGAACAGAACGGCAGCACGGTGTGTGACGGTGACGAAGCACTTTTGCTCACGTTAGCTTAACAGTTTGGAAACATTCAGGCTAACAGTGCAGCACAGACAGGATAACAGACACCGACTGAGTTAACACATCTGCGTTTGCTCCGGACAGACTTATAGACTGATGTCGTGTTTTTTTAGGGAGCAAACAGTTATGGGCAGCTGGGACAGGGACATGCGGAGGACCAGGCAGCACCCCGGCTCTCGGACACCGCTGCTCTGCTGGACAGGGCTGTGCTGGCTGTGAGCGGAGGCGGGGGTCACTCCGTGCTGCTCACCGGTGAGATGATGTTTGTCCCTGAAGAACAACAGTTTCCTTCTGTATTTCAGCATGGACTCCACCCTGCCTGAGAGCATGTGTAGTGCCTTCAAACCTCAAAAAAAAAAAAAAACTGCTGAGTGGGTCTAATACACAAAGTCCAAACAGAGAGCAGCAAAAAGCACCAGCGTCTCTCCCCAGGTTTATTTCAACCACTTAAATATTTACACTCATCACATAACGGATTAAAGTAAATGAAGAGTTTCTATATGTCGGCGTATCTGCTCTCTGCAGTCGACTTTTCCGCTCCAGTGTGACCAGGTGTCACTAATCACATGAAATTACCTGAAGCAGGCAGCTATTCAGGAACACAGGGATGGGCAGTACGGCTGGGAAAAAAACTTGGGCAGTTTGTCATTAATAGTAAACAGAAATGTAGTAAAAAAATATTTCAAGTAAAATTCTCACTAAGACATGAACAATTAGGCAGGCTAGAAAATGAATGCGAGCAGATAATCCAAATAAAATCCTTTCCTTGAGCCAGTTTACCATAAATTCAGTTCATTATTTACATCGAGTTTCTTTTGACCTCATCATGTCTACAGAGAGCAGAGAAAGCTCCGAGCAAAATTGATGTTTTGGCTCCCCCTTGTGGATAAATAGCAGTGTTGTTTTGACAGAACTACAGTCTTTTGTCTAAAATATATTTTGATTTAGTCATTATAGTCATCTAAATTGTTTTAATTTTAATCTAGTTTTCATTGACTAAATTTCACATTTTTTAAATCTTTGGTAAATTTAGTCGATTATAATCTGAAGTGTAAAGTGGAAGCCATTTTTTATGTTACCTTGAATTTCTGAAGTCATGGTTTACTCTTGGATAAAATGAAACATCTAGTAACCCTTTACTGAAGGACTGTGAAGTTTGAATGTATAAATGAACAGAAACAAATTTCACTTTTGTGTGAAATGCAGTCAACTTTATTTAGGCTACCTGGCAGAACATCTCAGTTAACATGACCAGAATAAACTAACAGTGAACCTGCTCTCCATGAAGATATTGATTCATAAAGAGAGCAGCTCTGATTGGATCACTCCCAAACTTCTCCCACCACCATGAAGCAAAAGCAGCTGTGATTGGATGTCCCTCTGAACTCATCCAACCTTTCCACACAACCAGAGTGGCTGTGATATTCCTGACTTGTCTCTACTTTCTACATGATGTCTAGTTTTTGTTGCCAAAAATGTCAGTTAATTTGGGTTTAGTTTTTGTCCATATGCTCTTGTTTCAATTACTTACGGTCTAGATTTCAGAGGAAAAAAAGGTTGACGAAAATTACGAAGACTCTCACTTTAAAATAGCTTGTCTTTAAGTTTAATCACAAATGTGTTAAAGAGAGCACTTCTAAACAAATAGTAAGAAATTTTAAAGAAAAGAAACATTTGCATGTATGGTAGAAAAAAATACACTTCTATAACTTTTTTTAAATACACTTTATTAAGTTTTGAATACCAGCTTTTATTGTTAATATATTACTATATAAGCAGGGAAAAGAAGAGGAGTGATGTTAATGTCCTTTACTGTTGTTGTCCAGATAATGGACCTTTCTTCAGGTCCTTAAAAATAAATTTAAAAACTGGGCCTCAACCCATTTTAATTGAAAAATTTCCTTGAAACTTTTTTGTTGAAAACATCTTTTATAGGTTGTTCTTTTGTTGGAAACAGATCATAGATTGCTTCACAAAGGTTTTTTTCACATGTTGTGCTTGACAGAGGATGGTGAGGTATTTGTGTGCGGGCAGAATCACAGAGGCCAGCTGGGGCTTGGACATACTGAAGACATATCCACCTTTCAGCTCTGTCAAAGCCTGAGCCAGCGGGTCACTAAAGTGGCCTGTGGATGGGATTTTACTTTACTCCTCACAGGTGAGCAATATTGGTCCTAAAGGGGCAGTTTGAAGACACACAGAGATGTGATGAAAGATAGATGACATCAGCACAGGCAGTGCAAAGGAGGATAAAAAAGTATTAAACACCACACAAAGATAGAATACCAAAATCTTCATTAAACTCACAGTATGCTGACATGAATCTATGTTGTCTGTGGGTTAGGGCTGGGCAATTAATTGAAAAAAAACATTGAAATCGACATTTAGACCCTGTAATTGAAGTAATTTTACTCATGTCGATTACTTGGATTATTTTCCCTGTGTAAGTCACATGACTGCACCCCCTCCATATAGTCTTCATTCACTTTCGCCAAGAGCGAAGGAAGTGCTGCCAACATGGAGGAGACAAGCGCCAATCTATCAGAGGAGCTTGTAGCCAAGAAAATTACATTGTTTGGGCACATTTTGGATTCTGTGCAGCGGACATTGAGCAGAAAGAAGTTAAGTGTGAATACTGCAGGGAGACCATGTTGATGATCATCGGTATCACCACTAATTTGTTCCAGCATCACATAAATTAATGTGCATTAATCATAATCAAGGTAAGAGCTTCAATTAATCGTGATATTGAGATAAGGTACAATCGCCCAGCCCTCCTGTGGGTGGCGTTTATAACACTGCCGCTGTCAAACCTCATCCATTCAGGCCCCATTCACACGAAGACAAAACGCTTAACAGTTTACAAAACGATCGTCATAAAGACGAAGGCTTCTCAGAAAATGTGTGCGTCTACATGAATGCACTTGATACGCATCAAAACGCTGTAAAACACATGCCAGACCTTTAGGGCTGCTGTAACGATATGACGGAAACAGTCGAAAAAACAGTGGGCATGCGCACTTTCAGCAAAAGTTGTAAACAGAGATTGTGATAAAGTGATCTTAAAGTGGCGTAATGTGTCCTTGATAATTGTTTGTTCAACTCGGTGGTGATTGAGAAGAAGGAGATTTTGCTGCAACAGGGATAGTAGGGTAACTAGCTTCATCAGCACATATGCCTCACGTAGTCCGCCATTGTCGTTGCCGCGTGTGGCGCGTGCGTGTCAGTGATTATATGAAACTATGACGTAAGCGTATCTGAAAATTTGCGGAGAGCCAGTAATCATGGAGCTGTGTATACGGCATTTCAAAATCTTTCCATTCTGGAATCTGGTTTCAAAAATGATCGTTTACAGACCCCCGAAACGCCGTCTTCGTATGGATGATACGCAGATTTGGCAAAAAACGTATGCGTTTAGACCTCGGTTTGGCTTTGTGTGTATGAGGCCTCAGTGTTGAAATGTCTGAAACTACAAACATGATTCATGTAAACTGTGTTGTCCTCACATATCAAGTGCAGCATCAGGTTCAAAACCAAATGATCAAAGTTGTTCCTTATTTAGCAACAACCAACTTTCCCCCTAAAACATACTTGTCCTTTAACCTTTGCATGAAGGTGCTACCCAGAAGTCAGTTTGGTAAAAATGTGGATGACAGAGAAAGGCTTAAATCACCATCAGCATAGCCGAAAATGTCATTGTTGTCATCTTTTTTTTTCTTGACATTTTCAGATTGTGGTCAAGTCCTGGCATGTGGCTCCAATGCATTTGGCCAGCTGGGTGTTGGACAGGCAGTCACAGGCTCGTCAGTTCCTCTGGTTGTTGAGGTGAGTGCATGAGGTGCTTGTGTTTACTTGCTTAAAGGAAAAACAAGAGCATTTTCATTGTCCATTATTTAATCGACCCCTGCTGTCTTGAGCTGCTACAAGCGAAATTCAACTTGTTGTGTTTCTTCTTAGAGTCTGAAGGAGCCAGTGGTGAATGTAGCAGCAGGACTAAGACATTCACTCGCTGCCTCTGGTGAGTTTGGAACAGCGGAAGCACATTTCCACGTACAGTAGCTGTTTCTCTCTCTCTGTAATGTTCTGTTTTGCCTTTAGACTCGGGCTGTGTGTATCAGTGGGGCCGAGGTCTTTACAGTCATGCAAAGAGGGCACTCAGTCCACATGGTGTCCCATCACACCTCAACTCCCCGGTGCCCTCTGTAGTACCAGGTGAGAGTATCTGAGCATGACCAGAAATAACTACCAGTCAAAAGGCTTGTTAGGCCAGTAACTGTTACCAGTTGTTTATTAACTGACTGTAATAGCGACATGGTTCTTTGACCTTTTTCACAGGCCTGGATCAGAAGGTGCTCACGGTGGCTGCAGGGTCAGTGCACTGTGTGTGCCTCACAGGTATGACTACTGCTGTGCTTCAATGATGGTATTTGGGTTAATGCAGCATTAATATGGAGATTATTTCATCAGTAATATTGACGGACACACAAATTGTCTGGAAATCTTGCTGCCATATCTGAAGTAATCATGTGGCAGAAACTTAGAGAACATGCCTTTCAAAATTGAGGTTATTGTATCTGAAAACTATAGCGTGACTCCCTGGTGCAGTGTGTTCATTTCGGTAAGTTCATTGCTTGTGTGTCCTTGAGTTAGCTTCCCTGCTGCCTTCGTCTAGTGCAGGGGTGTCCAAACTATGGCCTGGGGTCAAATGCGGCCCGCTGCCCGTTTTGAATTGGCCCCTGAAACAGTTGAATGAATTAATACATTTTGATTGCAGCAGCAAATGCCATCAGTCATGCACTTTTTTTTTGCCAAATTTACTTTTTCAAAAGGTCTCATTTCCAAAGTTTATTGCAATATTCACCTTCAGTCACCAACATTCTTGCAGTTTATTCTTGTTATGTGTCTGAGAGGGTAAGATAAGCCTTCAGTGTCGCCCATCTCTGCTGTTCAGAAGGACATTCTCGCTCTAAGTGTGAAATGGGTGATAGCCTGGGGTTACAAGCGCTCCTTGACAGGTGATAACCCAATCCTAAATCCTAAAAGTTTAACTTAAATAGACTAAAAAGTGGGGTGCAGTAAGTGGCTCAGTCGTCCAAGTTTTCCACTTTACGCAGCCCTCGATGAAAAAAGTTTGGACACCCCTGGTCTAGTGAAAGGATGAAAGTGACTACAAATCATGTTTTTCCCTAGTACCACCACTCTTGGATTTCTCTTGGTAGGAAGCCCTGTTTGTTTGTTTGTTTGTTTTTTATGCAAAAAGCCTTTTAATAAAACACAGAAGGTAGATTTCCTGAAGAATAACCCAGAAGATTTCTGGAAATTTCAGAGTTGGGTTATTACTTTTGATGATACTCCATTCATTGCAGAAATAAAATCCAAAATAGCTGGTAAATGGTTGACAAAGTGGCTGAGATTTTCTATCACATCACAAAGAGGCTTCTTTCTGAAAATGCTGCATCTTTTCTCGTATTGAGAACAAATTTTAGCTAAAATTTGACTGACGTATACTGATGTTGAGTCCACACAAAATTACCTCACAGCATAATTGTCCTTTAGCTGTGCTGGTTGAGGAAAGCTGTCTTTGCCTGATTACCAAAAAAAACCTGTAAACTTCTGCTTTATTTGCTCCAGTGGATCATAACATGAATTATAATTTGGGGCTCCAACCAAGTGGCAAACTCTTTTTTTATTTTAAATGAGTAAGAGTGAGGCTAGTTACTTAAGAACTGGAAATCGTAAACACACTCCATGTTAAAATGCCTTCATTACAGTTTGATCAAACATGTTAGTTTATCAGCGATGTTAAACGTTCTGCACAGTTAGAGGCATGGCTTATATAGCTGCAAGCTCATAAGTCATAGCTGCCTTAGCTCTACCTCTTTGTTTTAAAATGGTGACCACCTCAAAGAACAGATTTAGAGACCAAATGATGTCAGTGAGGCTTTGTATAATACTTTATACTAAACTAGAAATCCAGTCTCAGTGATGTCCAGCCCTTTTCATTTGTTGCTCTGCTGTTTGTAATGCTGCTCCTTCTTGATGAGTAATGTTCCTAATGTCTTGATTGCAGGAAATGGTGATTTGTTTTTCTGGGGAAGTAACAAGCACGGTCAGCTAACCAGTACAAAGCCTTTCCAGTCCTCTCCCTGTCTAATGAAGCAGTCACTTCTGGGTGGAGAAAAAGCCCTCCATGTGTGGAGCGGCTGGACACATATTGTTGCTCAGATGGGTAAATCAGGATGTTTTACATGATACCCAGCCACCTTTAAGACGACACACCCTAACAGTTTTGTCAACTTTGCAGAAAGTGGGAGAGTGTTCACGTGGGGCAGAGGAGATTATGGACAGCTAGGTCATAGTGCAGCATCCAGTCAGGACCTGGAGCAGGATTCAACAGGTCCTTCAACTGGAGGTGGAAACCAGAAGGTTGGCCTGCCTGCAGAGGTTGAAGCACTCCATGGAGCAACGCAGGTAGGACTTTTTTCGGACACCTCTCAGGTTTGCTAACTTTGGAATGATAATAAGGATGTTCATTAAACAAATAGGATGCAATTTTATAAGTTTAGAAATGAGCATAGAGCTGATGCACTGCACAGACAGTTTGTGGACATTGTTTGTGCCTACTTGAGTTTACAGGTATGTAGTGTGTAAGGATAGGATGATGATGATCTTGACCTGTTTCATAGTGATGAAGACAATATTCATTATCACAAAACAGCAAGTTATACAATGTATTGACATCAGTTAAAAATGTACCACAATATAGAAACTAATATATTCTGTAAACCAACATTAATTAACAACTGAAACACAACACTCAAAGATATTTGTACAGCACTGGACAAATTTCTGCTAGCAGTTGCAATAACTTGTCAAAGATTTAAAATCTGTGATTTATTTCATTTTAGTTGGAAAGATTTAGAAACAACATATCATCCGAGGCACTCCGATGTCATTTAAAATCCTTTATTATGTCAGGGACATGTCAACGCATTTCGACTCATCAGAGTCTTCATCAGGACATGATTAGCAACAAGAAACAGGTGTTTAAATTACCTAGGAAGTGTCATGTGATTTTGTCACGGGACGCCATCACATGACATCAGACATTAAGAAAAGACATATAAAGATAAAACATATAAGGAAAAAACACAAGAGGCCTGGTTGCACAATAATAAACAGCCTGCATCGAACAATAATCAGCAGAAATTCATTATAAAAAAGGAGAAAAGTCTATTTCTTCATTTAGGCCTGGGAAGGAGGTGACTCTTAGAGTATAGATCCAAAATGTTTCACATTGTAAGAGATGTTTGAGTCTGTCCCCACCCCTCAGAGATCTCGGAATTACTTCAATAGCCATGATTTTGAGAGAATTTGGATTAGTAAGTCCTGCAGAACTATAGTGTTGTGCCATTAGGTAGTTTGGGTTAAGAGTTTTTATGGCATACTTGTGTTCTGCCAGTCTTTCACGCATTTTTCTCTTTGTTCGCCCAATGTAAAAACAACCATATTCACATTCAAGTCTGTACACAACAAAAGTTGAATTGCAGTTTGCAGTTTTGTTGGAATCATGTTTGAAAGCCTAAACCTTAAATGGTGAAGTTTTCATGCCCAAATAGTGTCTGTGATGTCATATTGTGGGTAATTTAATGAAAACATTAGAAACTAGAAAAGCTCTCAGAGAGCAAGGATTTCCTACAAGCAGCTTGGTTCCAACAGTGGCTTTTCCACAACCCCTGTAAAAGATAATCCAGAATAGTTACAGGATCTGAACCAAACTCAGCACATATATGCAGGTCATTGTGAACACAAGTTTTAGGAACATCACTTTATATTTTGTCTATTTGACATTATTGAATGTTGTCAATGGGATTTCCCATTGTAAAGCTCGGTGGTTTTCGTGGTGTCAGTCTGGTTTAGATCCAAATTAAATTTACTTTAATGATAGAGACATGGGCTCCATGTTATCCGGTGAAACTGGAAACAAATCTGTTAAAAAATGAATGAGATATGACTTTTTTTTTTAACATTCTGCCCAATGATAACTAATGGGATTTTTTGAAGTTTTGGACATTTTTTTGCATCCAGACCAGTGTACATATCAACACAAAAATCTAATCATTGATACCATCATCATTTAAATCTAATCATTTGGACCATGACCAACATCTCCTGAAAATTTCAGCAAAATCCGCCCAATAGTCGTTACCTCCTTGGGCAGATGTAATGAGCGCACTGGATTTATTAGCAGCCATCTTTTAAAAAAAACAATAAATGCTTTAAGATCCTTAAGCTGGGCAACATCATTTGTATTTATGTTATTAAGCATTCAAGTCTTGTATGCATTTGCTCACCACAGACCTTACATACCGTAACTCAAGCATTTTTCCCTAAAGCTATTCTGCAATCCTGTTTACTGTTGGGCCCGTATGTGCTAAAATGCTAACTCACATACATTTTTGTACTCATTCCTGCACCACTTTAGTGAAGGCAAAACCTCACAGAGCTGTTAATAGGCCACAAGCAGCAGTGGTAATAAGCCAGGAGGGTCTTTTTAACTGTCATCAGCTGCACATTCAAAAGATTTAATCTCTCTGCCATTCTTCCTGTATACCAGTATATCCTAGTGAAAGCTAAAAAATGTTAAAAATGTCTTGTAGGGCGTCATGTGTCTTTCCAGTAGACAAATGTAGTGATTCCTATTGTTGCTGCCATCCATTTTATTGATCTATTTTGACAGTAGATGTATGTGAGTCCAGCAGGGGGCAGCAGAAAATAATGAATAAAACAGGCAGCTCATTGTTGTTTTGTAAGACGTGAGACAGGACGCAGCTGATCGAGAGCCGAGCCCACTCAGGTTCTCAAAGATTTCAGTGGGTAAACCTGTCTTGTAGTGCACACAAACACTCTCGCACACAGACACTCCCAGAAGACCACTTACATCCAGTGGAGGCGGGGGTCTCTCCTCCCATAAGGGCAATTATGTGTGTGCATCACAGGATGGCTGCAGTTAACCTGGAGTCTAAATGGCTGGAGATCGCTGCCAATAAAGAAGATGTCAGGGACGGGCGAGGGCAAGCTCTGGATCACTCTCCTACTGAGCACAGATGATTGCTGAAGCACCAGCTTTTGTCGAGGCGAAGTCACCATGTGTGTGTGAAGCTAAAGGCAGGATGGATTAGCCACGTGGACTATGAATCTTCCAGCCCACCCTGACATGTAACACCCGCTTTATACTGTAATTTTACACCCACTCAGTCAATATTTAGTAAAGTGTCACACTTTTATGAGGCCAGTGAACGTTACTGGGGTAGCAAATGATAGCCCGTCAGGTTGTATGTTGGTGTTCCTGGTTTGCACAGCTGTGTGCTTTATTAAAATCAAACAATATGACCGTCAACCAGGTGTTTGGACCTCAGGTATCATTTAGCTGCAGCCTGCATTCATGATGTTCATCTATGCAAGCTTGTCCAAATTATCTAACTTATTACAGGTAAAGAGCTTGTTTTGTAAAAATAAACATTCATTACACTCAATCACTCCTACTTAAACAGCCTTTACGGTACCTTTTCAGTATTTTGTTACTGCTGGGCCAGAACTCTTCTCTTTATTTTAAAGTTATTTGCTTTTTCATGTTTTGTTCGCAGAACAATGTTGATGAATGGGTATTACAAACTCAAAACAATTAAATTCCAAAAATGCATCCCTAATCAGGGAAACACAGTCTAACAGTATAAATATTGATTCAGTCACAGAGCGTTGTTTTCACTTCCTGGAAAAGTAGCAGTTTTGGAGATGGAGCTTTGTATCAGACACTGATGACATGTCTATGTTTGTTAGCTACTGTTTTTTTCATTTATTTTATTTTTATCTAACCAGATAATTCTTGTTAAGATCAGGATCTCATTTAAAAGGGCGACCTAGCCAAGAGTTTGGAAGCACGTGTCATAATACTTTACAAAAAAGCAACACCAATATTACATTATGCTAACTTTGTTTGTAATATGAGGTTAGTTAGTTTGCTAATGAAGGTCCTATATCATGTAAAATGCCTTTTGGAATATATATTTTTGGCAAAACAATTTTCATGGACAGTCTACTCCCCCAAACATGAGGTAAAATCCATTTTCTTCTCCTGTTGCTTGCTCCCCCTTTCAGAAAATATTTGCTCAAACAGTCTGTTTGGAAAAAAAAATCCCCTAATGTTGTCATGAGTGGGTAAGTCACTTCCTCCAGATGGGTGTCAGCTCAGCCCTCAGCTTCCAGAGTTTCTATATTAAGCAGGCTGTTTGTTTGAGCACATAGTTACTCTGCCTTATAACAGGAGGACATGTTTATGCTTGCCTGTGAAGCCACAGTACCCATTAGAGCACAGTCTTTAAGCCACTTCAGCCTCTCATCAGTGTTTCTACCACAACAGCCCAGTCTGAGCAGGGATGAAACAGAGGAGTCTGAAGGCATGTTACAGTCCAATAAAAGAGGATTTCAGGGATAGAGAGTTAGAAACCATGTTCAAGGGGGGACAATGTAAATTTGTTATAAAGTAGTACAACATTGACCCTTTAACTAAGATCAGTGTTTCTCAACGTTATCAGAACATCACAAGTCATCAGTGTGTCTCTTACCTTTGAGGAAATTCAAGGATTCTTTGTTGATGGTCCAAACTGTCAGTGCAGTCATCCATAGGCTCAACCAGAGACATTTTCATGATTAACCTTCAGTTTAGGAACTCAGTATTATATATATTATATATCGATTTCTTTGCCACCCTTTGAATGACTTGGCCTAAACAAAACTCTGTCCAATTGAAAGTAGCCTCGCAGTGGTTGATATTAGTACGACAGATTTGAGGGCAAACTGAACTAAAATGTGGACACAGTTTCAAATGTAAAAATGATAATAAAAATAAAGTGATTAAAATGAATAGAAAATAAATATGGTAAGTACAAAATAAAGTTATGGTGTTTATTATCAGATATTAACAGATCAAAAGTTTTAAAAAATCCTGACTGAATGTATTGTTTGGTTGGAAGTGTCAGCCAAAGTACAATTGAAAGAAGTCTTTCCGAGGTCTTCTCCTGCTTTAGAATGAAGTAAAAATAACTCATTTTTGTATGGTCCATGAAAACTATTTGTGCTATCAATGACTTTAGTTTGACATTTTTTTTACTGAAACACTTTGTTGTAAACCTCTCTCCTCCATAGAAAATTGCCAACCTTATTGTTAAGGATACCAAAAATACAGATTTTTCAATGTTTTAACAGCAAACACATATATATATATACATACCATTTTTAGATGAAGCTTTAACACCTAACCTAACCCATGAGCTTTGCCTCGTTCAGGATAAGAATTTGAATGTGTCCTAACAGCTCCTGTAGCAGAATAAAGGAGCAAGTCTTATCCAAAGGCCATTAATTTGTAAAAGGTTTTTAGTCAGCAAAAGCAGGCACTTCTGCGACAGTTGCATTAAGTGATCTGGACAGCTCAGCCGTGTGTTCTAGCTTTTAAAACACTTTACTGTTAACTCTTCTCTGCTGTTGAGGGAGGGCTCTTGCTGAGTTTAATGTATTTACAGAACGGATCATCACTAATGTTATTAGCTTTTGGTGCACTCATGTTGTATACAGTTTTGAATAAAAGTTGGATGACTATATCTTGAAACATGGCGTTTTATTTCACTTCCAGAGCAGGACTGGTTACAAAATGTCCCAGTATCCATGTTGGCATAACAATTTTTTTGATATTACAGTCTTAAAGTTGTCTGTCGTTTCTAAACATGCATTCAAACACTTTGACATCTCTCTACAGATTGCCTGTGGATCAGAACATAACCTTGCCATTGTAGGTAAGTGTGTTCTCTCATAAACCTCCTAAGGCTGGAGATATACTTGCTGTAAACTATGCAGTAGCATGACGCCCAGAGTTAATGGAAGGATCAGTGTAGAGGCAGAGGGATGACAGACTAATGACATCAGCAGGCACAACTAAAACAGAAAGTTCTATAGATAAACTGATAACTCAAGACCCTAATCATCAACATCTAATAATGTCCGAGACACAGACGCGTCTGTTCATCCAGCTGAGGACCCTTATAAGGCTTCTCAGAAGTCAAGAAACAGGGAAATACATTTTCTGTGGTTGTTCAGCTAGTGACCATGTCAGTTTGATCGATTTTGGGCTGATACCATGATTGACTTTGTCTGTGGTTGACTTTGTGTTAGCTGAGTTTCTTTATATATAAACTGCTTATTCATATGTTTGTGTTGACATAATAAGCTGTACTAAATTATAATATTCCTAAGTTACTTCAGCTGTTTTAAAGCTCACCAGTTTACCATTTTCTTTCCTTTGGTTGCTTGAGTTTACATGACCCTTAGCACCTTTTTCTTTGACTCTTTTTGTCTCGACCTTATTGTTGATTTTATTGTACCCAGAGTTCTGCCTTTTTCTGCCTTTGTTTTGTCTGTTTAAGCACTTTGTAAACATCTGTTTTTAAAGGTGCTGTATATATAAATAAAGTTATAACTATTATAATTATTATTATTATCATTAATTGGTATTTTTTGATTCAGTGATGGAGAAGAAAACTTTGTGATGAAACAGTGGAGAGTACACCCTCTGTTTTCACCAGTTCTTTGACTATGTCATTTATCAGCACTGTCAGCCAAAAGTCATCAGTTAACACAATCACGCATTAGACCACATCACCAAGTCAGTTAGGACAGTTAATGGAGGAAAACGTTGAAGAAATCGAGTGTAGGTGCTGTTGATAGTGAGGTCTGACCACTTGCCATTAGTTGTCAGCAAATATTTGATGATGATATTGGTTGTCGGTGTTAATTTTTGCTTTTATTCTCAGAATTACCACCGTGTTTACAGTTTACCTATTACCAGGCATTAACGTTTGGCTCTGTAAATGGTGGCTCATGGGCAAAGTACCAAAAGCTGTAGTTGAATTAGTGTCCACAAGAGGCTGTCTGCAAGAGCCCTGGAGATGTTAGGATTGTGTGCATAGAACTGACATTTTTTACAGCCAAAATAAACATCTTTACTGCCTGGTTAATATAAGACTTCAGTCTAAGTATAAAATGCATCAGTGTTCTCTCATTAAATATTTTGCCATGTTTTGATTTATTGAGGATTTCTGTTTTTGGAAATATGGACATGATTTACATGGCTGCACATCCACGCAGTGTCGCTATTGGTTAGATGGCCTTAAGTCCTGCCTCAGCATGGCCTCTACCTCTGTATATAGGTTGAGGTGAAGTTTGGTTGAGATGGTACATGCTGTCCATTACAAGACATCCATCACTCTCCAAACGCTACTTTGATATTTAAATAGCTGATGTCGTAAAGCACCATCTAATTTTTTCAAGTCTGTGCCTTCCAACACAAGTAGTTGGATATAGCTTGAGGTCTTTTTGCAGCCTCTTGTGGTATCCACCAGTAACACGCATCCATAGAGGCAAGTATTTATAAAATAATGCTTAACGACGTGAACGCAAGGACAAACAGCAAGTATATCTCCAGCCTAAAACTTTCATACACTGTTCTTGTCATGCTCAAAAACTATTAATTTGCCAATATCAGAACATGAAATGATGCAGAAAAATAGGAAAGTGTAAACCTAGAACAAGAAAAAACACAAATGCACTGGAAATGTACAATGAAGAAAAGAGGTCTCTGAGAAAGTCTGAACTTACTGCTTTAAGAACGTGCAAGCAGCTGAAACAAGGGACTCCACTTTTGGCCTGACATGACTGTAGCACTTACTGAATAAAAGAACAGGGAATACACGTAGGCACAGCTAGACTATTTCAAGTTATCCGCCTCCCTGTACCAAGGAATTAGTAAGGAACAGTCGCATACATTACAGTTAAACATCAGTGTGAAATATTAATCCTTCTGGTAATGCTGCAGAGGATTTCTGAGGTCAGCTCATTGCTCTGTGGCCTTTGCATCAGGAAGTAATTACAGCATGGAAAGATGGGTATCACCGACAGAAGCAATTACTCCAACAAGCCTGTAAAAGAGCTGATTAAACACACACACATTTACAGGCATGTTATTCCAGAGCGTTTGGAGAAGAGTCTCCATTTGTGCACATAAGACTAGAACAAAGACCTCACAGTTAGATCCTTTAAGGAATCACAAACAAACAAGTTATACGAGTGTTTCTATTCCTCGTTGGAGGAACAAAGATATTAAATTGCTTAGATTCTTTGTGAGCTCGCCAATACTCCTCTACTTCTCCTTTGTGGCTGCCTTTTTGGAAGTCAAATCTTATGCATTAAATTTTGAACACTGGCCCAGTTTTGTACATCAGCTTGAGTTTAAATACGCACAGGAACATTGGAACATGAGCAAAGCCGCTCCATTTGAGAAGAACTGCTTGACATGGCTGGTATTTCGACAAGCAAATGGCCTTCCACTTTTAATGTTCTGACCAATTTACAGTTAACTGGATATGCCATTATAATTAGACAATCGTTAACGCAGGCTGTCCGTCATAATGACAGTTCTCACAAAGCGCTGACTGCTCCGTGCTTCTCGAAGTTCAGTCGTGTGATGAGAAAGCGGAAACCCATGAAGGGGGAGCTCGCTTGAACCCCGGTGCATCTCCCTCCTGCGCCATGCTCTCCTCTTTTCCTCCTGTCTCGAGCGCAGTGGCAGGAGCAATGAAATAGCAAAACAGGATTGGAAGCAGAGACCCGAGTGCTGCTATTTCTGGTGCTGAAGTAGGTCAGGCAGAAAGGAATGGAGAGCATTGCATGCTGCTGCTCATGATATCTGTTGCCTGCTCAGCTTTTGCCCATTTGCACCTGAGGAGCTCTTCTCAAGTTTGAAATTCATCATCGGTGGTCAAGGTGGGGCCAAAGACGCTGTGGGCACAGCTCATCCAATCTGAGGAAAGATGTTTGTTAATGTGAACATTTGGAAGTGAACAGGGATGTTTGAGGACAAACACCTTAGATAAGATGCTGTGTTCCTGCAGAAGTTAACATTAGGGCTGGGAATCGATTCAGATTTTCTGGATTGATTTGATTCAGTATTACAAGGTCTCAAGTTGGTTCGATTCTCAATTCAATTAGATATTTATTTATTCTGGGATATCTCAGTTAAAATAATGCTGTAAATTTAAAAAGTGACCTTTTGACCTGGTACATTATTAAAATGTTGTTTTTTTTAAAAGGAGCTGAACCCAAAGCATTTACATTAATCATACATTAATGACATCTATTAATGCATATTCTGCATATAAATTGTTTTTTGTCCAACTCGTCTTTTCCTTCATGCTTGTTAAATCCAAAATACACCCAAACATCAGCCTTTAAACTTGCTGTGGTACACGTACAGTGCTACTTGATTCCACCATGTTTGTTGCAGTTACATCTCACAAGATCTTGTACAGTGGAAAGCAGCGCTAAACGGTGATCACGCGAGACTAGCATGGTTGTAATTATAGTATCAAAGGCTTCTCTGCATGTCTAATGGAGAAAAACTACCAATGTTAGAAGATTGATCTTTGGATTTTATGGATCGATTATGAACCACTTAAAAGGAAATCGATTAAAATTGACTAAATCGATTTTTTTTAAACCCAGCCCTAGTTAACATCACTGTGGTGGTGTTGATCTAGTGTGAGATTCTAACTAATAAGTGAGGATTTGTTTACAAGGATTTGTCTTTTGGTTTGAGTGTCTTGATTTTAGCCTTTTTTTTGTCCAGAATAATGTGCCGGCACTTTGTTGCCATGGAAACACTGATGTGCTGTACTCCAGTCAGTGAGTCCATGAATTAGGCACAGCACCAAAATAAGGCTATGTTCCCCCAAACAAAACAAACCAATTTAACAATGATGCAACCAGGATGTTCCCTGAATAACCAAACCAAAGGGGGCTCTATAAGAACACGCGGTACCTTAAAGGCCAGTGCGTGTGTTCGTCAGTGCTTCAGCTAATATCTGGCAGAGCCTCAATCTGACATAAGCTGCTGGCACGACATCCTGGTCGTTAACTGGTGAAAGCATATGTGTCACTTGGCAAATCCACGTCTTTAGATGCCACTGAGACAAACCAGAAAGGCACAAAGACAAAAAAAAAGCCCCACAATGTGAAAGAAATGGAACAATGGCATGGAAGACACACACGACTGCAGGACGGGAAAAGCTTGAAGATGTGTTACCCTTGAGAAAGCAAGCTCGCTTCTGTTGCCATGGCAATGCAGCCTATTAGGTAACTGTGTTGCCATGGCACGTGTCTTCTCGGTGATGCAGACCTGACCACACCCACCAACACCTCACCAGCTGTGAAGAGCAGGGAGTCTTTATTACTGGCTGAGTGTCAGTGTGGGGAGAGGAGACGCTCTGCATGCGTGTGTGTGTGTAATGCATGTCTGCTTTTTTGTTTTTTTTTGCACCCAGACATGTTTTTTTTTATTCTCTCCAGGCTGCTAATTTTAGCCCACGTGGTTCAGTGCTGCAGCCCAGCCTCTCTGCTGTCTGATCCACTGACCCCCCTCCCCAACCCCTCTCTTTTTCAGGGGGGAGTCTCCTCTCTTGGGGCTGGAACGAACACGGGATGTGTGGAGACGGTTCTGAGACCGACGTCCTTCAGCCACAGCTGGTTTCTGGGCTCAAACCTCTCCTGATTGGCTGTGGAGCTGGACATTCAATGGTTGTGTGTGCTGACACGACAGACTCAAGACAAAACTCTGCAAAGATTCCATCTCGGTGACATTTAGGATAATTTATTCATGCACTCTGAGAAAAATGAAATTGATTTGTGAATGGACATATTTCTTCTTGATTTAATTAGTTACTTAGTGGCTCAGCCTGCCTGAAGTGCCTTTAAAAATACAGACTTGCAAACTCAGTAATGCTGATGCTGATATTTTAAGTCTGGAGAACATCTTTACATTATAGAAATTGACTTGTTTTTTCACAGTTGCACCTCGTTTTTGTAAGGAATGAATGTGCAGCAAGAACATCAGCCTTTTATTTATAAATAAATAACACTTTTGATTTGAAAAGTGGTCTTCAGTAATGATGAGGTAAACCATTATGTTACATTTGCACATCCTACCAATATTACTGCCAAACATATAGGATATATCAGCAAAAATGTTCTCATCTGTCGATATCGTGTCATTCTTTGGAAAGCTAAATACTTAAATTCTGCTCAAACATTGCAAGTTTTTTGTTGTCATTTGTTAGTGTTCTCAGGCAGGACAGATCCTCTGCTGATGTTTTACAAGTGTTTGGAGCCAGGATGTCAGGTTTATAATGAAATTTAGCTGTGGTGTGACGGCATTTTCTATCCTGTCACAGACATTAAACATCTGCAAATCATTTATGAAATACATATCAGTGTTTTAAAGGATGCGGCACTGAGGGCACTAGGTGATGTTTTACTTGCTTGTTACTTTCATAAGCGCCAGAGAAGTTAGATTTTATGGCTGGTTTGATAATTAATGAAGAGTTAAGTCCATAGATCTAACAGCAATTTGATTAAATAATTTAAAAAATTGACTTCTATTTGGCCAATTTTTGCAGATTTTTCAAAAAATAACGATTTCTGACCAGTTTGAGTTACACAGTAAAAATAAGCAAAAGGTAACGACAGTTAAATGTACACTTAGCCCGTACACTAGGAACACCACTCTCATTTTGGATGGATGCAAATTGACAGATTCAGAGTTACAGTTACTACAGGACTTCATCCTTTGTCTTGGGCTAATACATGCTGCATTATTAATGTACATTTCTGGCTCCAAAAGTGTATTTAGTCAATTTTAAACAGGAACCAGACTAGGGCATATGTTTTCTGTACTGAACAATATCTAAATAAACCCTTTAAAACCTGAAAACACAAATTATAGCCAGAAAACTCAAGTTTTTTGGAGCTGAATGCTTATTTCACTCCCTACTGAAATGCAAAAAATTATATTTCTTAATTTTTTTATTTCATTTTTGATACATTAAGTGTTTTTGACAACTGATAATTCACTTGAGGACATTTTTATCATTAATCTGATTGTATTCTAATGTTTTTTCAGTAGTTTGTTAATCATTTGATTAGATAGAGGTATCATAACAGTATGTATCAAATATGATACAACAGGCTTTAACCCTTTAAATCCCCGCTCAGCTGTTTGGAAGAGGTCAAAAAATTCAGGAATATCTAATATGTTAAAAAAGTAAGTCATTGTTTTTTTAAGGATACAGAAAAAACAGCAAACAATCCAAAATAACTGATATTCTCTTTGTTTGGAATTTAAAGGTTCAAAAAGCTAGAAGTTTTTATTAGAATTACCATAATCGTTAGTTTAAATACTGAACCATTTCATGATATGTTGATTGATTTATATAAAAACTGTTCTTCATCAAACATGTTTGTTGGTCAAATACAGCATCATCTATTTTAAGTTTTTTTGATTGCTACTTTGTTTGCAAACTTTTAGCCTTTTCTGATGGATTTTGTCCCAAATAATTTTGCATTTTTATGTCATCACATTATCAAATATTAACTGTTTAATCCTTTAAATCCCACACAGAAAATACCTGGCGATTGGCTTGTTTGTAGTTTTCTCTGTTCCCTGAAGTATAGACGGAATCATGTCAATGATTTGATTTACTGTATTTTTATTTTTAAAACATTAAATGTCCCTGAATTTATTGATGGCCTCTTCCAAACAGCTGGTTGTTAAAGGGTTAAGGAAGGCTCTCTGAAAACTACTAAGAACACGGCACTTTTCCTCTGCCACTTTATGGGTGGCACACAATGTGACATCAGTGCACAAACTCTGTGGAACACCTGAGCTGCTGAAAACTTTGGGCTGTGTCATCGCATATGTTGCCATGTGCTTGGACACAGGCTGAGTTATGTCACCTGAGGACAGAGTCCATCATTTTTCTGACCGGCCTGTCACTTTGATGGACGTAACGGTGGGGCCAATGACTTTGTGGGACATGACCAGAGCCAGTGGCTCCTGGTCCACCTGCTCCGTTTGTCCTGCATAAGGCCGTTACAGAGCGTGTGAGGGATGGGCCGGACTGCTGCTATAGCTCCATCTTCCTCATGTCAGCTGTTTTATGGCTGTGATCTTGAGTGTCAGGAGGCAGTCAATCTCTGTGCTTCATTCTGAAAATCTCTCAGCCATGTTGTGATTTACAACTTACTCTGTATTTTTTTACTGGGAGCTGTCCATCAATATTTTGTTCCCTTGTCAGTCTGTCATATTCTTTGATGCTCCGCTCGTCTCATTTGCAAGACTTTCACACTGTACTCTTGGTTAATCCCTCTTGGGGGAAGTTTGTCCGCTGTGTTTGACCCAACTTGCATATTTATAAGCTGTGGGCACCCGCAGTGCAGCAAACGGGACCAGCTGCAGGTCTGAAGCCATTGCTGTGGTCAAGGGTAATGACAGGTCCAAGAATGTCTCAAAGGTTATAGGTTTGCAGTTGATTTACAGTTTTAAATCTTTTGTTATGCAGTTCATTAAAAAAAAATCCACACCTCTGAGATTATGTTTTAACGGAAATTGAAATTGTGCTTTTACCTGGATTAGATTGAAAAAAAATAAATCAACACTCACTGAAAAATGATAAATTCTGTGTATTTTTATTTACCACTATTTATTGTACAAGCCTGAACTGTATTTGTCCAAAAAGACACAAAAAAATCCCTAAACAACAAACCAATCAAAACGATCACTGAACACCTTATTGAGATAACTAACCACAGAATACAGTGTTCAAACATACACTCTCAAGTCTAACGGCACACATTAGTTGCCTTTTTGTTGTTATTGACTCTTTCAATGATTACATGTTTCTTTTTTTGTTTGTTTTTGTGTATTTTTTTCCTGATCTGCTGTTCCTGACTGCACACAGATCTCAGTCTGCTGTTGGCAGTGTGTTTGCAGTTGTTTGGTAAAAAGTTGGTCCCTTTTAAGAACTCTTCTACACAAACAATGAAGTTGGATGGCTCTTATTGTTTCCAAACAGGTATGTCATTGCTTGCCTGTAGAAGTTGACACATCTGGGGGTCCTCTTTTGTATCTGTGAGTGTTCTGAGTGCCGAAGTGATGCCTGTTTTCATTTACTGGTGACCGATGACTAATAGAAAATAAACATACAATTATTCATCATGTCTTTTTGGCTTTACTAACATGATGAATGGTGAGAAGAATTTGCATAACAGAGGCACTTTTCAATAATAATGAGTGTTATGGATTTGGCATTGGCAAGTATTCTATACTAAAATATGATTTCTCTGTGTACAGAGTAAGAATAATAACCAACTCTACATGATTGTCAATTAAAATGTCCAAACCTCATTTCCAAAGTAGTTGGGACATTTTGTAAAATGAACAGAGCAGTGGTTTGCAGATCCTTCGATCTGTATTCACCTGAATACAGCACAAAGACAAGTTATTTCATGTTTATCACTGATAAAACTTTTTTTCTCTTATAGAAATACAGATATTGGGAACTTGGTGCTTGCAACGTGTTTCAAAAACAGTTTGGGAAGGGGTAAGAAAATAACAGGAAAGCTGTGAAGTGCTCAAAATGACACCTGGACATTCCGAGGCAATGGAGGTTCACTTACTCTTTGGCTCTTTGATTGGTTCACTGACCAACCAATCAGAATCAAAGAGCTCCTGAACAAAGTAAGTTTACCTAGTCAGACATTTCTTTGTGTTGGCAGGGTCTTTTTTAATGCATTATTTTTTTAAAAGACTTTATTACTTCACAATATAAGTCACAAAAATGTGACACTTTGCTATTGACAAAAAATGCTGTTCAAGGAATATTTTGAAGAAATACCAGAAACATTTTGTTTATGAGTAAAGGTGAAAGTAAATGACACACCTAAGTTCATTTACCAGTTGTGTTTTCAATTATCTTTACAGATTTATAAACAGTTTGAATCTAGTTTGGTTTTGTCTTGAATCTTTGGCCAGATTTGAAAAAGAACCAAATTAATGAAATATGAATAAAAGTCAGTCAAATAGCAAGTTATTTTGATTTTTTTCAAATGAGAAATAGTCAAGAAATATTTCTTTTGTCAAACTTAGTTAGAAGGATGGGGCTTGCTGGAGGATAACTTCCGGTTTTGGACAGGGCTTAACAAAGGGTTGGTTTTTAACAGATGACAGTTCAATAATTGAGTATAAAAGGAGTAACTCTGAAAGGCTCCACTGCCACATTGAACAATGTCATGAGAGCCTCTACATGGCCCAGCAGACCTAAATGTGCAGCTGTAGAGAGCTTCAAGATGTCAACATCTACAAATTAATATTATTACATGATATAGAGATTCCGGTACATCTCTATATACAGGAGACAGTAAAAAAAAAAAGCCAACATTGAATGCCTGAGACCACTAATTCCCCTGGCAGCACTGTGTCAATAACCTGTGTTATTCTGTGATGGATATTACATTATAGCCTATGGAAAGTTTCAGAAGGCCATTGTCATTTAACTCATTTGAGGATGCACTTACTAATTGAAGACTCTAGGATGAAAAGTGAAAGCTTTTTACCAGCAACATCCAGAAGCAGAAGTTGGCTTCACAGTCCCAAGGTCATCTGAGATGGATCAACCTAAGATGGGACCGTATGATATGCTGTGGGCAAATGAGTCCACAGTTCAAATTATTGATGGTAATATCTTAAAGGTCCTCCAAGCAAAAGAGGAAAAGAACCATCTATCTTACTATCAACACAAACTTCAGATGCCAGCATCTGTGGTAGTTCAGGGGTGTATCAGAGTCCATGGCATGGGTAAACTGCACATCAGTGAAAGCACCAGGTGTACATGCAGGCTCTGGAGCGACTTGTCAATCCAGATGGTGTCTTTCTCAAAATCTCAGCCTTTCAGCAAAAGAATGCCACTTCACATTCTGCTGGATACAGGACTCATGTTTCATAAATACAAAATAATCCCACATTGTTGAGCAACTAAGAATTTATTTCAAGTAAGAATAGGTTTTTATGTCGTTATTTCAACAATTATTGTCTTTATTCCCCAGATGCTTACAGGACTAAATCAGAAGTAAACTTGCTCCTGGTCCAACTAAGTTTGGAACATGTTGCAAGCATCATATGCATAAAGTGGTTTACTTCCAACCACAATAAACTTTACTGATGTATACAATGAACATATTCTCTTTGTGCTGTATTTAATGAAAGGTGTGGACTAAAAAAGTGTTCAAGTCACTGTATTTACATAACAACCCAACTTTTGTGGAAATGGGGTTATTATAAGCTATTAATGTAAAACAAAATTTGGTTAAATATGAAGTTATGTAAACATTCAATTGTTCAGCATCAATGTCTGTATTGTTATATAACCTCAAGAAAGATTTTCTAAGCCATTTAAATTCCCTAATCTCTAATAGCACTATTTTAATGCCTTTTTATACAAGTAGTATTTCATTTAATATGGCATTTTCATTTTTGTGGATGTTATCTCTTGAATGCTTGAAAACATATCAAAGGAATGTAAAAAGTCCACTGGTGCAAAACAGTGCAAAAGTCTACAAAGATGTGACCATGACAGTGCAAAGTTAACAATATATATATATATTTTTAAACTGTTTCGTCTGGCTGACATGACAAGTGACAGGTTTTTGCTTGTGTCGTGGGGCATAGGGTTGGAGGTTTTAAGATTGGAGCAACATTTTTTTTCCTTTTGAACAGAAGCACACAAATATTTGATGATCACTCAAAAAACATTGGTACACACAACTTTGGCACACAAAAAAGCGTATTTACAGCACTGGCACACACCAAAAAATAGGCACACAAATTACAACACAGTAACCAGTCACAGAAACTGAGCTACATAAGGCTTGACAACAAAACTTCCTCAGTGCTACATCTATGCTGAGTTTGTGATGCACAGGTTGCCACTGTCACACCCATTTAAAAATACTAAGTAATACACACAACAATGCTACAGAACTATCAGGTGGGTGATGGGCCATTATGGGTCATACACATAGTGGTAGGTACACCATGGTTCATAACACAAACTGACTCTGTTGGTTGTCTGCTCCGGTGCTGTCGCTGGGTCTCTATAAACATATAAAAAAACAATAACAAAAATAAATTATTACACAAATTATGTATAATGGCGGAAATGATGGCGATGATGGATACCTCTGAGGTGCAAGGAGAGGTGGGAAATGACACTTGCTTTAAGAGTAAAGAAAATGTGCTCCGTAAGTCTTCATGGTAGAACCGGGGGTTTACCATGTGTATCCCATGCTTTAGCCAAGGCATCAGACAACAATGTACTGTCTGTGTGCAGAGGTTGGACTCTGAGTCGGTTAATAAACATGCCCAATCATGCTGCATTGTACAGGTTGATGTACAGTAGTCGCTCATTGTCATGCGTTTGTTTACTCTGCGTCATGCTCTCACAGTCACCTCAATTTTTTTTATGCTCCTTTTGACCCGAGCACACAAATACAAGAGGGTCAAACAGCAAGTTGTAAGCTTGTCGGAACAAGGAAGTTGTATGTGTGCATGTGCAGTTGAATAAAAACGGAGTCTAAAATGCTCATTGTGTATAAAATTTATTTCATGCAAGGACTTATATTTACATTTTTTATTTGAATACTTTTTCTGTTGCATAAATGTAAAATACATGCATTTACCTTTCCCCAAGTAGACCCACACCCCCATACTGTCATGTGTTGATTTTTTTTCCCACTTGAAATGCATGAGCATATAATTCACCTGCATCTGTTCACATCAAAGTTTCACAAAGTACTTGTTTTTTTCTCAAATATATAACGTCCATTAATTACCACAATAAGAGACATGAATTGAAACGTGAAACTGCTCATTCAGTATCGTAACAAAACTCAGATGACTTGCTATACTTATATCCTCCTCTAGAAGTTAACATTTTGTTATTGGTCAACATGAAATTGGTTAAAGTGCCCTGGAAAATTGTGCATAATCACTGGGTCATTATCAATAACAGTGGCAGTACTGTTGCTCTAAAATAAAAAGTCTTCATACAGCTGGAGTAATGACATCTCTGGCAGACTATTGTGGCTCTGTAGAGTTGTCTGGTCCCCCTTGCATTGTATCTTGTGCTTAATCATCGTGGACATGGGGACTATAAAGTGTATAACTTACTCAATTGGAGCTATGTATCATCTTAAAGGTTAAATATATGTAACATGGTGTAACAGTAATAACCAAAGAGGGTATTTTTACTTTATTAAGGTTACAATGGTGGTGCAAGATACATATAAAGTGCACCTTTATAAAATAAAGCTTTCGTCACACTGTTATGAGCATGGTATAAAGTGTGTTGATGCTACGCTATATGTGAAATCCTGTCAATTTGTTTCCTACTTGAGCTTTGCCTCACCACGTAAGAAGGCACCGCTGTTTCATAATTATGGCCTTAGATTAGGCATCATAGCAGTATAAATGCTGCAGACAACTGGTACTGTCAAAAACTCATAACTACTTGTAAATCTATTAGTATAAAACAATTTATGCTCATAACAGCATTAGTTGGCTTTATGACAAATTCTTCAAGTTATGCTGTTCCAGTTGGAGGCCCCAGTCAAATAGATACAAGAAAATAATCAATATAATCATTTTGGGGAAAGGCAAAGAATGGCAGCTACATAAAAATCTCTGCTATGACTGAGTCCATCGTAAAGCTGTCTCAAAATGCATAACAAATGACAAAGCTTTAGAAGCTTCTGAAAGAAAATGTTCTTTTTGTTCTCTTACAGTTAAAGTTAGCTTCTTGTTGAACAGAATATTTCATGCACTTCATGCAAATGAACAAACAGTTTTAGTTCTTTTGACAGATTCATCATTAGTATCATAGAAATTGTCATCATCTCCCTATTGCAATGGACAAAGAACATCATATTTTTTTAAATGGCCACTCAGATAACATTGAGTCTGGTCTGATTGCACTTTCAGAATGGTAACGTCTCTACTTTGCAACGTACAAAGCACTTAGTAGGAGTTCCCTTAACAGCTGGCAGTGATACCATTTGGATATGTTTCAAAGCCATGTAGTAGGAATGTCCAGCATTTTATTGGCAAGGGGGTTACATCTTATGAAAGTTTCTTTCACAAAATTGTAAAAAGCAGATGAGATAAAAGTTATTGGCAGAAAACTATGCGAGATCAAAAGCAACAGAGCAACAGGCAATGATGTAAACACAAGAAAAAGAGGGGGGTTAGCCTGTGGTAGAAGTAGAACAGTGCTTTGTCTGCAACTGAGGTGACCCATGCAGAGTGGCATGTGCCAATGTTTTTCTAGTCTAGGATATGATGACACACCCAAGGAGGACACTTGGGAAGCTTGAGTATTAGCACAGTTAAGATACAGTTTTCCAGGAAAAATAAAGAAATAAAAATGCGAAAAGCAGGAGCGAAGGCAAGTGTTAAATAAAAAAGCAAATAAATTCTGACAGGAAAGATTAGAAGGAGGAGTGTGGACTGGCCTTCCAATGGCATTGTGTCTGCTACTCAACCATGCTACATAATGGATGGGATGGGAGAATGTGAGTGCTGCATTAGACAGGGTGGGCTGCAGGGCAGGGCGGACACTGAGGACACTCCAGAGGCATCCCCGCTCATGCCAGACATGCTGTTAAGGCTCCAAGGCTTTTCATAACCTTCAGTTGAAAAACAGAGAACGTTCTGAGTACACTGCAGCACTGGATCCATGACACACTGTTTTGGTGTTCCTCACTGCTAATACTACACCTGTTGCTTTCTTGTTTTTGTCTCCAAAGAAACAGGTCAACACAGACTTGAGACAGATTATTATTCTCCATGCATTGAGTGCATCAGGAGTACAACAGCATGCACAGGGTGGTACTGGAATGGTTCGGAGAAGAACACTATAAAAGACTTGAAAAGGTAGGCACTCTCAGGCAGGGAATGTTTTCTCAGCTACAGGTAGGATTGTATACTGCTCATGTGCTGGCTGCACACACAGGTTCAAGCAGGGATGGGCAACTTTGGTTTTAAGAGGGCCATTGTTATTTGATTCTCACTGACGGAGGACAGTATTTTTGACAACTGCATGATAATCTGGATTAAATAACCATAGTAACTTAAACTTAACAGAGTAGTTTATCTAACTTTCAGAACCTATTACAACCTCATGAAATATTTCCAACTCAAATTCAATTTGTGCTGTTTAAATTAATCAACTAAACAAGGATCATTTTAGCAACTCATTTTGAAATACAGACAGCATGAACACAAGTAGCACATTACCACAATTCAGGGTCCAACATCAATTATCAATATATTCACATGCTAGAAAGAAGCATACTGGCTGCTTATTAGTTATTGTTGATTGTTTATTGGTACCTTAAGCCACATGACCATGTTGCTTCTAGCCCATTCAGTGAGCGTTTTCCCTCAGAACCCTCCTTACATTAATTATGATCTTATAGGCTTTGGTAAATATGACACATACTTGCAAACAAATACTTGTTATTTCTTTCTGATTTATGTTCAATAAAAGGTTCTACTGTCATCAAACAAGGCACATACCATTAATGAATGGTAGACTTTGAGATCTTTGTCACCCAGAATATGTTCCCAATCCAAAGAGAGGTCTTTTTCATAACATTCACAATTCCTAACATAAGATTCATAAGCAGTTATAGTGGGGTTATCAAAGAAAGACTTTTACACCAAGATCATTAGAGCTGTCCAACGCTCTGGATACCAGTTTCCCCCCTATGAGCCATAATTTGCATATTTTAACCATGGTTATCTCCTGTAGTTTAGTAGTCTGTACTATAAAACAACTTAACTATAAGATATGTGCTTATTATCTAATGGAGTGTAACACGAGCATATTCCAATCAGTGTTGTGCCTGTGCATGCCAAGAGAGCATGTTCATACTACGTTGTTCACGTAGGTAATGATAAGCATTTAAACGTCTAATAAGCAGCCTGTATGATATGCACCAATCAACAGTGATGCATGTTTGTTAACTGAAGTTTTGAATTAACCTGGTACTGGAGCATATAGTGTGGTGCAGAGGTAATCTATTTTTGCAGGTCAACAAGGAAGTTAGCATAGCGCTGGTTCTCTCGCTTAAGCCTATGTCACTGTGTTCTTGGATCACTGCTGATAACAAGGTCTGTAGGAAAAAAATCAACCTTATATGTTTGTTTCTTTGTGAGAGCGTGTGAAACAAATCTAACTTTGATTCTTTGTTTAAGCCTAAACATATTTGCAAGAGCAAAAAGCTTTTATTGAGGTACTACAGAACTACAACAAGGCCGTTGCAATATTTCCAGAGTGATATGTTGTAACCTCTTGTTTGACAATTTCCTCATAATGGAGTGATCTGATCTTGTTGATCCTCATGGATGTGGCTGGGGTGTGTAAATGATTGATTTCTAAAACATGATCAAAAATTCATAGTTCAGGGTCCCCAGCCATTTTTGTAGTCCATAATAGCAGTTTGTTAGCAACTGTCTCTTTAAACACGACCATACTTAAAAAATCAAAAGCAGTCAATATCAGACACTCTTTATTATTTCAGGTGAAACATTAAAATCCTGCGTGTTTATGACAAGCCTTATTTCAGGCATTTATCTAATACACTGTTCTGAAATCCCACACACTTTTGGCCTTGGAACCAGGAAGATTTGAATCACATCCCTGTTTTTGGAGTCATTTCTGCACCACTACATTACACTCAGATTTCTGGAGTTTTTCATGTTTACATTAGTGCCTAATAATGTCCTAATCAAAGATGATCTTAAAAGCATTTCTATTTTTATGGTTCTAATTCATTTCATCCTTTGTGTGGTTTGGTTTTGGCAACAATGGCTGAATTGCTCCATGGCAGTTTTTGTTGTGCTTTCTCATGATTCCAATAATTAGAATTTTTAAATTGTCTTGAAGGCCACAGGAGAGTAAAAAGGGAGCCACGGGTGGCCTCTGGACCGCTGGTTGCCCACCCCTTGCTTAGAGGAATGTTTAGTAGCTTATTAACAATAAGAGTATATAAATGAATAAAAAAGGTGTTAACCCTGGTAAAGTGTACAAATGAGTAAGTCAGAATTTAAAACTCAGCTTTAGCCGTCCTCCATCTGTGTTGTGCTCCTTCACCAAACTGATAGCACCCATCAGCAAGACACTTCATGCACCATTATGGTCAAGAGCAATGTACTCATAAGTCAGGATCCTGCATGGCATTTATCATTTTTAACACATATACATACATGGTACACACATAGCACATAGAACACTTTCTTAGGCATGTAAGACAACACATTCTAGATCATATAAATCTCGAAAATAGCTTTCTTACTCATAAATAGAGAGTGATATTACATTATGCATGGTATCAAAAAATATATTATGTAGATGTGGACAAATATTATCGACAGTTGTGGTGATTGTGCTTGGCCTGAACAGATGCTTTTTGTGACTCTGACTATATACACTTCCCAAAGGGATGAATGAGGAGATGCAGTTGCTGTGAGAGTATGTGAAGGTTGTAAGAGAGGTTAACAGTTGTGCATGAATGTGTATGTGCCTTTTGAAAAACTGAGGTGTAACACTCAGCAAAAAGGGAAAAAGCATATCTTGTCTAAGGTCTACAGGGTGTCAGTGTCTTACAGGGGCCTGTGATTGGCTGTTACTGTTACTGTACGTACCCCTCCTCACTCTGCCCCCTGTGTGGTTGGGGCGTTCAGCGGTCGTGACCAGGAAGCAGGGCCGCTCTCTCTCGCTGGGGCTGAAGATTTCCTCTGGAGAAATGGCCTGGTCTATATGAGGGCAATCTTCATTGGCCAGAGCTGCGTTAGCTGCCTCACCGTTAAGCTTAGAATCTTGTTGAGAAAACATTACAGAAAAGAAACAAAAAACAAAAAAACCTCTTTGAATATATCATCACATATCACATTTTACTGTTTGAATGCTCATAGGATTAACTCATCCAATAATCCCTTCTTATTATACAACTGCTGTCCTTTGTTTGCTCTGCACTCTGTCGCTCTGTTTGTTCATGAGCACTGGCAGCATCAGAGGTCAATATGTCTTCATTGCCAACAGAGAAATTCAAGACAAAGGGCAACACAAGAGCTAGTTGCATTTCTTTCAAAGAGAAAGATAAAAAAACGTTATTTAGTTTATTACGAACTCTCATTCCAAGGAAGTCTGGATGCAAAATAAAAACCGGATACAATGATTTGCAAGCATTTCTGACCTATATTAAATTGAATACACTACAAACACCAGACATTTGATGCTCAAAGTGACAAACTTCATTGTTTTTGTGAATATTCCCTCATTTTGAATTTGATGCCTGGAACACATTACAAAAACCTGGGACGGAGGCAGCATAAAGCCGGGCATCCACTGTGCAATTTTTGGCCCTTTTTTACACGATTTTTCACCCGTGCGACTAATTTGGGGATCGGACCGAGTTTTGGCTCAATCGTGCGTCTCACATCGTGTAGTATACGCGATGTGAGACGCTTGTCCAAAAAATTCTAAGCTTGATCAGGCAACTCAAATTACACTTGAAGTGTGTTTCATAAATAAAATTAAAACAAAAGAAAAAGGTGGAGGACATCCAGCAAACCAATTAGGCCTGGTGCATTAATAAAGAATGCAGTACAAATATAGATAAATTAATTCAAAAATACAATGAAGTGGAGTCTCAAATAGGCCGTTCCTGTTGTCACCTCAGCTTTGTTTGGTTTGACTAGCGATGCATGTGTGAAGTGACGTGCCACTGCCATGTACGGGTCCTTCAACTGGACAGTATTAAAATGTTCATGTGCTATATCTAATCCTGTGATTAATTTTTTTAACGCATTAATTTGCGTTGTAATTAATCAATCTAATTAATGCAATAAAGTGACAGCCCTAATTATAAGACTTTATTATATTACAAGTTCTTATAATACACTCATGCGTGTCGTACATGGACGAACAGTGTGAGCAATCAGATTGCATCCGAGCATCGGGTCGTATAGTGTGGGAAGAAGAATCGTGAGCTGTGAACTGTTAACCCCTGCGATTCACTGGTACAGTATGAGCAGCAGCTAAACGTCGCGATAGAAAAAGTCATACAGTGGATGCCCGGCTTAAGGCAGGGTAAGTTTGAGAATGATGAAAAACACCAGTTTGAAACAATCTACAAGTGAACAGGTAATGAGAAACTTGTGAGCATCATAAGCGGGTGTAAAGAAAGCATTCCCAAAAGGCAAATAGTAAACAGTTTACCTTTAAAAACATTTGTCTTATACAATTTGCATGAATTGGGACTCAGTAATCTACAGTCTAAATAATCATCAAAAGATTCAAAGACTTTGGAGAAATCTCTACATTTAAGTGATTTGGCTGAAACCAAACATTCAGTGCCTGTGAGGCAGCGATGCATTAAAAGCCGATATCATTCTGTCAAGAATATCATCACATGGGTTCAAGAGCACTTCAGAAAACCATCGACAGTCAACAGTTTATTACCAAATCTACAAGTGCAGGCTAAAACAAGCAAAAGTCATATATAAACACAAAACTAACAAAAGGTTGATCACTTTGAGCATTAAAGATCTTTTCTTTGCAGTGTGTTAAATTGAATATGGGTCGAAAAATAATAATAATACAAATCGTATTATGTTTAAATCTAAGTTTTAGACAACATTCAAACTTCATTGAAATTGGGATTTGTATTAATTAACAAAATGTAACAAAATCTCATATAGGCTTAAGAGGAAGAGATGAATCACCGCATTAAGAAAGTAGGTTTTTATATGATTGGAATTAAATCACAGTTCACATCAATACATCAATAACACTTCTATCCTCATTTCTATAAAATATAATATAACAATCTTATCCAGTAATTCGTAACTTTTCCAACATGGAATAGTATATAAAAAAACTTAGATGTTTTTTTTTTTTTGACTTGGGGAACAGGTTAATCCCAATACCACAGAGGGCCCAACTCACCTGCTTTCAGCACAACGTAACTTTGTCAAGGGGCTACAGAGAAATGCAAACCTCTTTACAGTGCGAGTTTACACACCAGCCTCAAGTGAGAAGCAGTTGTCTTGTCTGTACTGTTTGACACAATGGTTGAGGCTGATAGTGGAAATGAGCTGTAATGGATGGAGCTGCGAAGCGTTATAGAGTTAACAAGAAATAAGCAGAACAGAAGAACAGGGTAGATGCCAACTCACCTTTAAAAAGTTATTGTACTCTTAAGCCCCTGGTGTTTTTTTGCTAGAGGAGACGCCATTTGGAGAGTACAATTGTGAAAGAGAAATGTCTTGATAACTCTTTTACAATGGAAGTACTGTAAATAATGAAAGCATTAACCGAAAATAGACTAAAGATGCCAATTCTTGAAATATAAAGTCATGTAAAAGTTAAAATAAAATGTCCTTTTTTTGTTAAAATCTTGATAAGAATGAGTACAGTTTGGCTTATGTGAATATACTGTGGAGTGGAACTTGAAATACATTTGTTTTGACTTGGGATGATTTTGTTCTACTTATTTATTTTTCATGGGCTGCTCAGTGACGCAGTGGATGGCGTTGTTGCTGCACAGCAAAAAAAAATCTGATTCAGGTGGGGCCTTTCAGAGTTTAGGTTTTAGATTTAAGGTCTTCATTTCATTCAGTTAGTAGTAGGGCTGTCACTTTAGTGCATTAATTAGATCAATTAATTACACCGCAAATTAATGCGTTATAAAAATTAATCGCAAGATTAATCATAGCACACAAACGTTTTGATATTGTCCAGCTGGAGGACCTGTACATGGCAGTGGCACGCCACTTCACACATGCGTCTCTAGTCAAACCAAACAAAGCCCAGGTGACAACAGGAATGGCATATTTAAGACTTAGTCTTATTTTATTTTTGAATTTATTTATCTATATTTACTGAATTCTTTAATAATGCATCAGGCCTAATTGGTTTGCTGGATGTCCTCGACCTTTTTCTTATTTTGAATTTGATTTATGAAACACACTTAAAGTGTAATTTGAGTTGCCTGATTGAGCTTAGAATTTTCTGGACAAGTTGCCCTGACTTTGGTTTTATTTAGTCACCAATAAAAATGTGGATTTACAAATCTTCACTTCTTAGTGTATTCATTTGATTAGTCATGCACTACAGTTTTATAATATCCTAGAATTCAAATTCTTTATTTGGGTACTTTAAGCAGATATGAGATTAAAATGTGATTAATTAGATTAATTAATAATAAATCCGGTAATTAGATTAATTTTTTTAATCGTCTGACAGCATTAGTTAGTATATAAAACATACAATACAAAGAAAAAAACTCCAACATGTGAATGAAAAGCAGCAGGGTGAAGAAAAATCTTATAGAGTCTGCCTCTTTCTCACAAGATCTTAATTAACTAAACACATGATACAAATGTGTGGCCAGTGTCAGTGGATTAGTTGTTGACTCTAAACTGTACATAGATATGAATGTGAGTTTGAATGTTTTTATCTTTCTATATATAATATGATAGACTGGAAACTAATTCAGGATGTACCCCATCTCTTGCCCAATGACAGCTTGAGTAGGCTCCTATGCCCTCAGGGGATAAAAAGTATAGGAAATTGTGAGGATGCTCACATTTTCCATACATTTAGAGCAGAGTCAGTTGTGTCTGACCACACACTTTAAGAGTCTGCTCAGAGCAGAATCAGGTATGTGAGGCTGATTTGCCGTCATTATGACCTGATAAACTAATATAAACATCAGGGTTGCAGTGCATGATCATGACGTGTCTCATCAGCAGAGATTGTGAGAGCTTGTTGTTTTGATTGTGAGAATTCTGGTTCGGCACATTTGAATATCTGTTTGTGATTTGTTTGAAAAAAGTCTAGTAGCTTCAAGAAAGTTGGTTTCTCTGGAACACCAAACAGGTGAGCTTGTAAACCTCCCAAGGTGTTTGGTTAGAAGTCATCGTGGCAACAGTAGTTTGGTTTTTAATTTTCAAAGTACAGTCAAACAAGAGCTTTCAGCTATTATCCTATTTGGTTTTTATTTCCCCATCCCTATAAGGTGTGATTGCGATTCTAGAGGATATTCCTCTGGAACAACTATAAGAAAATCAAGTCTGCAATTGTGTCTCCAACCTCCTGGCAGGAAATGTGCTGTGAAATGCTCTTGTGTTTATCCATTTCTCCGTATTTGCATCATTTGATATTACACATATAATTATTTAAAACAAAACTCAGGATAGTGGTCTTCTGAGGAGTTCGTGATTATGAATTAGTTTTGAGTGTGACCAGTATTAAACCAATTCTCTCACAAGAGAGGCTATTCTCATTTTTAAGGGCTTTGTTACAGCAGGGTCCTGTAATCGGGAGCTGCAGTTTTAAAGCACTGAAATCATTGGCTGATAGAAGCGTGTCAGTGTGGCAAGTGAGCAGACGAAATTAGACATTTTACAGAACAGCAGTACAAACTGAGACACACTGTAATGAAACTTTTACAAGCCAAATTAGGTGTTTTATTTATCATGGATAATTTTAGAAGAAAATTAATGTTTTCATTATTAAAGAAAGTTTTTTTTTAAATCCCTTTCAATTTACTAAAATTGATTGAGTGAAAATTAAGTGAAAAACAAAAGACAATCATTTCTTAAGAGTGTGAATGATGCAAGTTTGTGCTCATTTTAACAAAACAGAGCACAAAGTTTTTACTTGGCAAGATTTCAGTGAAAATTTGATGGAAAACTTTGATTTCTTATTTAACTTTAATGAGCTAGGTATTATTTTTACCAGTTCCACATCATAGTTGAGTCAAACCACTTTTGGTGCAAGTTTAAAAGTCAGCTTTATCGAAAGGTGTAACCACCAAATCAAACCCCTTTAAATGAAGCATGATGAACCTGTATGGAAACAGCATTATAACATAATGCCTCCCGTTCATGCAATGATCACTTCTTAATTTTGCCAGAGCTACATACATGAGAGAACACTGTCTTACCTTGAAACTTTATCTCGAAAACATCGTCATGGGGGATGGGGCTCTGATGTTGGGAGCTGATGCTGGACTTGCAGAAGTTTGGAGAACCTGGTTGCGGTGCCCGAGGGATATGCCTATTTTTTTTCTTTGGTAGTTTCTGTTTAGCCATGGCCAGTGAGTAATACATTCCAAAGTTGTTGACAATCACAGGAACGGGCATGGCGATGGTCAGCACACCAGCCAAGGCGCACAAGGCTCCCACCAGCATGCCAGAGGTCGTCTGAGGGTACATGTCTCCATAGCCGAGGGTGGTCATGGTCACTACTGCCCACCAGAATCCGATCGGAATGTTCTTGAAGTGCGTGTGTTCACTGGCTCGAGGGTCATTAGGGTTAGCTCCGATTCGTTCAGCGTAGTAGATCATAGTGGCAAAGATGAGGACACCAAGAGCGAGGAAGATGATGAGGAGCAGGAACTCGTTGGTGCTGGCCCTCAAGGTGTGGCCCAGCACCCTCAGTCCCACAAAGTGACGTGTTAGCTTGAAGATACGCAGGATTCGGACAAAGCGGACAACTCTCAGGAAACCCAGCACATCCTTAGCTGCCTTGGACGAGAGGCCGCTGAGACCGACCTCCAGGTAGAAGGGAAGGATGGCGACGAAGTCAATGATGTTCAGGGCATTCCGTATGAAGTCAAATTTATTAGGACAGAAAGTTATTCGCATTAGAAATTCAAAAGTGAACCAAATCACACAAACTCCTTCGATGTAGGTGAGGTAGGCCGCAGTCTCAGTCTCCTGGTAGGTGTGCTCTATCGTGACGTTGTCCACCAGCTCATGCTCAGTGCGGTTGATGATGGGGTTGAAGGCCTCGTGGGTCTCCAGACAGAAGGTGGTAATGGACACCAGAATGAAGAAGAGTGAGGCCAGAGCCACCCACTGAAGAGGAAAAACATGGAGGATCCAAGAGGGAAAAGAGATAAAGGAGAAGGGGGTGGGGAAGAAGACAGAGAGAAGAGGGGACAGAAAGGAGAAAGGGGACAGTAATTCATATGGGGTAATCATACTCAATGGTCCAAAGGCAGTTCTCAGCGGGACACAACGCAATTTAATCTTTCATCTGACACAGTGCCTTCTGCTCTGACAGTGACAGTGGCATTGACTCGCTCCCCCTCGTACTCCCTCCCTGCTCTCTCATGTCTTGATTCAAAAGTGTCATTGTAAAAGGGACAATCAATGCAAGCCTGACATTGTGGCTTCTCTTCCTTCTGCTGTATCTCAAGGTCACAGCATTTTCAAGGGTATGCTTCATGTAGAATTACAAAGAGCCATAAGCAGCAGCAGCAGGAGACAGGACATTAGTGTAAACCCCCATGACTAATTTTAGTCCTGGCTCTTCCCTTCAGCTATACTCCTACAAACCAACAGACCCTTTCTGCACAAGGTCATACTGTCCAGATGATTACACCTTGGGAATCACATCGGACTAAAAGGCTTGCAGAGACTTTTATGAGAAACGTATATTTCCCTTAATGGCAACAGTGTACGTTAGCTTTCATTACATATTGATTAGGGGATCATATTTCATCACACTGTGGCTCTGAGATTTCTAGATGCATACTACATGAATGTAACAGATACACCATTACACTGTTCTCTGCTGAGGATTGATTGCAGCCCTGGATCTCATGTGTTCCCCTTGTGATTGCACTGCACTGGTTTACAGTATGTTTCCCTGAGCTGTGGTAAATGAATGGGAGTCACCAGCTGTATCTTCAAAAGCACAGGTGGAGCAAGGGGGTGGCTCACAGACTCAGGCCCTGGCTGTTTTCTCAGATGTGTCTAATCCCAGCACTGTTTCGCCCTGACTCAACATCAGTCAATCAATGGAATTTTTTAAATGAATGGGAATTTCATTTTGTTGGAAAATACCCTTTCGAGCTTTATCTAAACTCACATACACAGTAGCCAATATAGTGGATGGCCTATGCTTTTTTTAACATAAACATTTTTCCTACCTTTAGTTCTTTTTACTAAATGAGTAATGCAAAATTGCTTTTAACCTGTTTTTTTTTTTTACTCTAACAGTGTTGCTTAGCTATAAACAAACATTAGCTACTCCTTTTTGTCTCAAGAAAGATAGTTATCAGTCTTTAACATCTTGATGCATGATGAAATGAAAACGGTTAATGGACAATCGATCTTTTGTCAGCTGACTGATTGGTTGACTGGGCTAACTATCACAGAGCTCCTTCTCCTTGCAACTGTTGCAAGTCTGCTTTGGTTAGACAAACTCTAGCCTGAGCAAAGCCTCCTCAGTGTGTCATGATGAACTTGTTCTCTTTATATTGAGAGTTGTATCTGTTTTAAATTGTATGGGATATCCGTCCTTTCTAGTTTAATCAAAAAGATATTTTGCAAAGCACACTCACTTTGGCCAAAACCTGTCAGTTGATGTGTAATACAGCCACCTGCAACAAGTTTAGGCTTTAGTTGCCGGAATATGTTCCTGCCAACTGTCCGTCTGTTGCACTATGACCTGGAAATACACAGCTGCCCTTGAGTAATAACACTACACATTAGCTCAGAGCCATTCAGGAGTATTCTGTGGCATAAAATAAAGGTAAAGCTGCATGTTACCCTAGGGTCCATCCCAATTCTACCCCTTAGCCTTTGTCTTACCCTTTACCCCTTGGTTTTGCATGTTCATGTCTAGTGAAGGGGTGGGTGTCCTTATTCTCCATAGGGCCAAGGGGTAGGGCTAAAACGAAGGGCTACACAGCCCTTGAAATGAAGACAGACTGGAACCTCACTTGAAGAGAAGGGGTATGAATTTGAATTTATTTAGGATAGCCCCTTGAGATGCAGTGTCTCGTTTTCGAGGGGATCCCAATGAGAATATCCCATAATACACCACGCCTGCTGACAAGAAGTTAGACGGGGGACTGAAGGAAGCGCATAATTATAAGTAACTATTAAATCATAGAGTAATATTAATCATGTTTTAATTGTTGGTCGTATTTTAAATTTCTCGTTACAACAAGCTAGCTTTCACAGCTGTAGCTACAGCTATTGTCACATATGCCTACGTCACAGACAGCGAGCGGATCTGGGTGATGACATAGCGGGAATCGGGTGGTGTCTCGTTTCTTAGGACCATGTTTTCACCCCTTCCCCTTGGCCCTCTGTTTGGAGGACCAAGGGGAAGGGGTACAATTGGGATTCCCCCTTTGTCATATGGCGCTTGCATACCAGAGCACTGAATAACCGTTTCCTGCACGGATTTGCAGATATTGACGTGCTTAGAGGACCAGAGCCTGACAGTGCTAGCAATGCCATTGTTAGCCACACTCTGCTTGATATTGTCAGTGAATGCTACTTTAGCTTCATTGGTGATGTGATATTTAGTTAACTTCAAGCCAGAGTTCACTGCTTTTTACCTTGTTTGGTTCAAATGGCTTTCAAGACCACCGTGAATCAAGCTCTGATTCACTTGAAAGCAAACTAAACTAAGCACTCCCTCAAATCAACCAAACTTCCCTCAAAAACAGAAGAACCACAGTTTGGTCTGAATAAACATATCAGGTGTGGAAGCGACCTTACTTGGTGTTGGTTTTACTTACAGATATCAACCATGCCATGGAGGGAAATGTTAACCGCATAGCTGAGCACTTGTTAACTTTCATTGTAAACACATACTGATGAAACAGTGCTACTCACTGTGTGTTTGTCTGTGTGTGAGTGTGTTTTTCCACCTTGTTTGTGTTTTGTTCTAAAGGGAAACAGTGATTTTTTAATTCAGAATTAAGCATTTCAGAATTAAATAATTCAGTATTAAAGCATTCTCCTTTGTGTTTACATGGAAATAATAATTAAAAACTGAGGTTTATATAAGAAATTGAGGAAACACATTTATTCGCCTTTATTCAATTACGCTTAAAGCAGCACTACAGAAGATTCTCTCTTGACCGGAACGAGAACTCAACTACCCATGAGCGCTAGCGCGTGCATACTGCCGTAAGGATACAGATCTGCCGGTCGCGTGCATTTGTTTTGTAGGCGAATCACAGAAGCCAGGACTTCGCTCAAAAGTAGTCTTCTGTCTTCAGCGGCTGTTTGCAGGATGGATAGCGACGAGGTAATGTATTTATTTTTGACTAAATGACAATGTTAAAAATCGCTAAGTTCAACTTGGTTTTATTACCGTGAAGTCGCCCCGTCCTGTAGAAGCGATAAAGTGAATAAAAGTAAAGACAATGACAAGCTGGCGATATCACACACTTGAAATAGGTCTAAACAAAACTACATACTGGTACGTTCTCACGAATACTGTAAACGGATGTTAAACAATCAATAAGTAGCTACTTACACGTCCAGCAATAACAGGACCAAGTCGGCATCGGTCGGACATCCCTCCTCGTCTTTTATTTCACGCCAGCGAGTGAACACCGAACCGATGTTTATACTGTTTATACCGAGCATTCAGCTTGTTTTTCTCTCGCTTTCTTTGTTTTGTATCCTCAAAATAAACTTTTCTTTTTCTTGCGTTCTTTGCTGCCTCCGCCATGACCACAGCTCTGCGTTTGGCTTTCGCCGACACTTCCGTGTTTTAAACAAATCGGGAATCGGGGGAAGTGACGTAGCCTATGCCGTAAAGCAGTCCAAACTTGTAGTTTTTAGTGTGGCAGGGTTCCCACCATCCACCCTGAAGTTACATAGCGCTAGTGAAAGCAATACAGACCACTTCAGAGCACGAAAGAGGTTTCATTCAACACATTGTGAAGTGGTGGACCATGACGATGAATATCTAAGGACTATATTATGTTTGAAAAACTACGTAGTGTTGGTTTAAGGTCTGGGGGTTGGGAATGGTTCTGATTGGACAAGGGGTGCACATGACATATTTACGTCTACTGGTAAAAACCAAAACTCCAGTTCAGGATCTCCTGCGTCTCTGTCAGTGAAACCTTGTCCAACTTGGCTGTTTCAACTTTTAAAAGGTCCACATTTTTATGCTTACGTCCACCCACTCTTTGATTTATTTTCAAATCTTCACTGTAGCTGAAAGGTTGAGCTATCCCAGTTACACGGTACAACCATGGTCTCCCTTTTCTTTCCCAAAGTCAGTATTTCCTTTTTTCTCAAAAAGCAGTTACCTTCAATACCAGTACAGCAACAGTCCTACCTCAGATATTTGTCCTCTGTAGCTACACCCCTGTTTAAAAGAAATCTGAAAAGAGTGGATCAGGTCCGGAGGACTTAAAGGCAGACAGGAAGTGAGAGATAGCTACTTAATCATCCCCCAAATTACAAAAGTTGGATCAATAGCAGCTTGTTTGTGCGATGTCTTTAAGAGAGTAAGTGATGCTCTGTAGTGCTACTCAAACTAATGCACACTATTGTTAAGCAGCTGGAAGGGGTATTGAACCACCAAGGGGAGGGAAGGCATGTCTGGACACGAAGAGATCTGATATATATTCCACCGAGCAAAAGAAACTCCCGAGTCTTAATCAGTGGAGTCCATTCACAGCGTCGATAAGGCAAGCATACAGCCATGATGGAAAACAGGCCCTCATCACATCATCTCATCACTTGCAATTCATCGTATTGTGCCGAGGAAATCGCTGCTGCTTATGAATGTCTGCTCTCAATCCATGCTCGTATGATAGTCCAGGGGGGGATACACCGTGCTAGCAGAGAGTAGAGCACACACACTGACTCCTGTTCTTTCAGGAAAGCTGTCCTCTCTGTTCATTGAGACAAATTGTACTCAGTTAAAAGAACATGAACCAATTTTATGAAAATGAGGATCATCCAGTAATTCAGAACAATCAAATACTGCAGAAAGGATTAAAAAGCCACAGAACTTCTGCCATAGTGTATTAATACTTCATCTTCATCAAGCAGTATGTGTCCTCTTTGCTCTCACATTCTGTCCACTCTCTCTGACTATCTCTCCATAGTGTTTTTTGTTTTGAGCGTGTAATCAGAGTGCAAGCAAAAGGAACATTTGACATTTTAATACAATCAGCCAGTTGCAATTGCCTTTTGGATTAAGCCAACAGCAATCAAACACAAATTATTTTACAGTGACCCTCGAGCTAATAAACTGCAGCTTTTCTTTGTGTTGTGGAGGAGAGACATTGTGTCAAATCCTGAGGCATTTGTAGTACAGAGAATGAGGTGTTAAGTTTTTGGGTTGCGTAATATTGTTGTTTTTTCCACCCCCTCCAAAGTATGTACTGCAGAAAATAACAAGTACATCCTTCAACTGAACTACTGTTTCAAAGCCCTCTTCAACTACACTGTTATTTGGAGCAGCAGCAATGTTTGGATTACCAAAATGCACATGTATGAGATTCTCTTAAGCCCCAGTCACACATTCCCATTTCTCATGGCGATTGTGCATGACTGGACACGATTGGAAAGGCTGGTTTGATCGGCATGATACAGGGGAAATGACTGTTCCCAGGTCTTTGTCCACGACTATACAACGCTGATCCAGATCAAGTAGTGCAAGCATCACAACCAAAGCACGTTTCATCAGGATTATAACAATCCCCATGAGAAATGGGAATGTCTGACTGGGGCTTTTAGGTGACACATCACACCCTTTTTCTTCCTTGTGGTCCTTGTAAAGGTGCATACACACCGGACGCTACTTGTACTACCTCGGCGATCACTCTCCATGCAAAGTCAACGTACAGCCGCGATGGGGCGGGGCTAACCCTCCCGCGATGCGACAGCCGCTTTTCACAGTATCACATAGCCTGCCGGGCGATATGAAAGTAAAAAAAAGTTGATCAATCAGCAGATGTGTGCACGTGTGATGGTACTCTAGACAGACAGTTATTCATCTGGACTACAGAGTATCAATCCATGCCCGTGTGGGAAACAGTCAGTGAGGACATTAGTTCCGCATAGACCGACCGTGGGAAACTCACAGATAATGCTGCTGCAGGGCATCAGCTGCAGTGTTTTGTGGTTGATAAGTGAATGAGAAGGATACAGCTGGAATAATGTCCGCTTATACATCCTATTATATGATACATGAAATGATCGCAATGAAACTCGAGTGGACGTGACGTCACCGAGCGACGGCCGACGGCATAGGTGACCAAAATGAGGTATTTATGGACTGGCATTGCCACGTCAGTGGGCGACGCGATTTTGGTAGCTGGGTCGCTTGCAGTGTGAACGCAGCATAATAATGGAAGGTACATCCAGATTTCATGTTTTTAGACAAAGCTTGTAGCGTTACTGAGGGCAAAAATACCACATTAGTTGACTGGGCGCCAGATAGATGACTTAATGTTGTTTAAGAAAAAAAACGTTCTCTGGTTGTAGGCCTATTACTCAATGAAACCACAGTACAAAAGAAATTTTAAGTTTATCTTGCACCATTTCTTAAAAAATTCTGTCCATAAATAAATTGAAACAACAGAAACTGAGGGGGAAAAAAACAAAACAATAACAGTTTAATTTCATTTAGACTTAAAGAAATCCAACAAGTTAAGCCAACAAGTCCAAAATTAAGTCTGAGTATTAAGTTAATCAAAAATAAATTGACAATCTTGTAATCAGTCCATTAAGGGTCCCATATTACACACAAAAAAAAACACTTTTTAAGGCTTCTGAACACAGTATTGGGTATTTGGCCTTCCTCCCAGCCCACAAAATGTGATAAAACGACAAAACCTGTATTGAGCAGGTTGCATGAATTTAAACTCATGGTATTTGGCGAGCTGTTGAGTCTGTGGCTATATTGATTCGTAGCAGTTTATTTTCATTTTCATATGCATCACCTAATTTGTCTGAGTACCAAAATTCAAAATATCCAAAATTGTTTATCAGTTCAAAAGTCACAAAATTATAACCCAATTAAAAACCCCAAATGTAATTGATAATGAACAGCAGGGAAATCTATAAATGAGTGTGTGTGTGTGTGTGTGTGTTTGTGTGTGTGAGAGAGAGCTGCAATAACTTGCGGTACGCAGAGCAGGGAAACATGGGTTGAAGATGGGTTTCTGTCCAGGTTGTTGATTGGAGAAAACAAGAGCCACAGGCAGGGTCACCAAACATTGAGAGGCTCCCAGGAAGCAAAGAAAAAATCATCTGAGCAAAAGAGGCAAAAAACAGTCACCCACTCCTGGTCCTGTTTGGCCAAAAACCCACTCCCTGAAGCTTTCCCCGACCTCTCCTCCATGCATCATCTCCTTTGTCTGGCCTCACACACTCTCTCAGGTCACAGGTGCCTGCAATCAGCTCTGGCTTCTCTGCTGGACCACACCCACTGCCTCACAGCTCTGTGCAGCAGGGTGCAGGTTTTTTCCCTATCTAACACAAGCTAGACTGAGAGCAAAGGACTTTATGGCCTATTTCCCACTTTCTGGGTTGGCAGATCCTCTTGATACCCAAATATATGTGCTTAAACAAGGGGGAGTGTTTTTTAAAATGACATTTTCCCTCCACACTATGTATCTGTACCGTTTTGATGAACAGAAATATGCTTGTGATGGTCCTGGTCTTTTCCTTGTTAAATAATGGATATTAGCATTAGCATAATTAGCTTAAATGTGACATTTTCTTTGTGGGTTTATAAATGTGGGCAAAGATTTTAGTCTGGCCCTTCTGTTACATTACCTGTAACTAAAAAACAGATATTTTATATTTTGGGGTGGCTATCAAAGATGTTGATGGTCTGCCCTCTGTACAGACCGTCAACATCAGTACATACCCCTCTCATGTACTTTTACATGAGAGGGCAAATTTGTCTCTATGTTTGCCAGTTAATGTCAGCAAACAGATATCAGTGTCAGATGTTTATTTTGGTTCATACCAAATTAATGCTGATATCTGGTCCACCTTAATGCTGATTTAGGGAGGGTTAACTGCAATCTGTTAAACAGGAGAAATATATTCGCCAGTGCCACAGTCCTCAGCCATATTGTCATTTTGACCATAAAGAGTACTCCTACCTTTATTTCATGTAAATATTTAGATTCCTTGACCATGAAAACGCACCATTAGCAACTGAATTCATAATGATATCTATCTTAGAAAAGTAGTTAGTCACAGAAATCACATTTTTCGCCATGGCGGCCAGACACTGATCCAGATCAACACCAAAATCGAGTCAGTTCTTCCTTTTCCCATGCTGAACATTTCCTGAAAATTTCATCCAAATCCATCCATTACTTTTTGAGTTATTTTGTTCACGGACGGACGGACGGACGGATGGACAAACTCTCCCGAAAACATAACCTCCTTGGCGGAGGTAATGAGTAAAAAAAAAGGGAAAAAATGGCCAGTTGTTGACACAGGGATGCAAATGATTATTTCATTGGTGATATTGGTGTACTCCTCATAAAATGCAAACATCAGTTCTCATGTTTAAGAACAAAAACAGATCAGATTTGGTCTGACTGCTCACTTTTTTCCCACTTGCTTTGTCTCTGAATCAGCAGTCAGATGAACTGAATATCAGCAATAAACCAATCTGATTCCACAAATAAAAATCTGTTTTTTAAACTATGAACAACACCTGGTGCTACAGTATTTCTAGATAATCTGTCAACAGGGCTAATACAGATGTTGAAGTAATGCACAGTTCAGCTTACAAACACAACATATGCATAAATATGAAAAATCAGAATACAGCTATTTTACAAGAGGTACCAGGTTGCTCTAGTAAAAACTGTGTCGAATAGTGAAATGAAGTGCTGCTTAAGGCAGCTGGCAGACTTCAAAGTGTCCTCGCTGATTTAAATATTTAATTGCCGCTGGGGCCAACATTCTTATTCATAAATATTTTTATTTGCATAGGCCACTTTGTATGTTTGTCCCACTAGCAAAAGCTGAAAGTGGTGTTAAGTGCAGGGGTTTCCAAACTTTTTATTCCACACTCCAAAGAGTGTGGAATAAGAGAGTTCCAGACATGAGGGACTCTCACAATGCTCTTGAGGTGGTTAAAACATTTAATGTTTTGTGCGGCTTTCCAAAGTAACTGCAGGCCTGACCCAACACTAGGACCAACAAAAAACACAGAACAGTCTAAAAATCAAATGGAAAACTCTATCGTTTTAATAGTTTTTTTATTTTTGGAGAACATATAACTTCAATCTCTGTTTTTGTGAGCCCTACTTTTGGGACCATGTATTTAAACAGCCAATTTTTTGCCTTATGCTCAAATATTAAATTTCAATGATGGCTAATCATTGTTTGCAATCATTTATATTAAAAAAACTTTTTAGTTTTCAAAAAATCGAGTACCCCTGATCCAGCAGTATTCTCCGTCTGTCTGAGATGCTACTGTAACTTTATGGCCACCTCTCCCTCATGGGCATACCTGTAAAGGTTTAGAATATAAACCTTGAAAAATAAGGGACATTTTCTGGTGCCCACTGCGAGCCGTCGCAACACCCCAACCAAGCTCCAGTATCCCTTAAATTTTAAGACAGCTTTACAAGAAATCTAAATAATCACTTGTCACCCACTTATTAACTGGTAAAATCGCAGTTACAAGCTAAAGGACGTGTGACTGTACCCCATCCTGCTGTTCTTTAGGAAAGTAAATTAGCCGGGCATCATTTTCGAGAGGAAGGTTTTTTATTTTTGTTCTATTATAATACAGGAAATTTTTGGGAGAATACAAATACAGGAGGACAGTGAGAAAGATGGTTAAAATATGGTCGTTTCCTGGCTGAAACGAGAGACTTGACAGCTATGCACATGCATCCTGTCTGATTCCGACTTTTGTCTTGTGCTTAGAAGTGTTCTGTCAGGTGAGAGTTAGTGTAAAACAGAAAGGGGCATGTAAAACTTCAAAAAGCATGATATGGGCTCCTTAATGTATAACTGTAGTCTTTTGGATAAAGAAGAGCAGAGGAGCTCGACTCGCCTGACTGTTCATGAATTAATTTTAACTGGTAGCACATTTTAACGATATGTTATTTTGTTTCTTATTATAACAAAATGCAAGTTGGAATATTATTGACTGTTTGTAGAGAATTGGATTTAGAACAATTAAATCAAACCTAACAAAAAGAGGAGTCATGGCTTTATTAAACTTAGGTTTTTAAAATAAAAAAGCATTTATATTGGTGAATAGTCCTAAGTTTGCTCTCTGCGTGGCTGTTTGCTTCGCCAGCCCTATTTTGTAGTGCAGCTAAAGACTAAACACCCCCGACAGAGTGAGCACACTCGTGACAGATCCACATTCTTCTGAGCTACTTTCTCTTCGACCGCAGATGCCCTCTGACACACTGGCTCCGCAAACATCCCACCTTTCAAACTGCTAAACAAACGCTGCATCTCATCAGACCGCCTCTTACAGTTAATTATGTGTCTTTGTGACACTTGGGAATGGTGTGTCATGTGCAGGAGGGGGTGTCAGGCTGTCATTGTTTGCTCCTTATTGGCTAATTCTCACTGTTGCTGGCAAATCACAGGCCTCCAGTGATACGCAGTGACAGGGTTTTCCACTGTTGGATCCTCTGTGAATAGAGGCTGTGATTAACTCTGAGGCTCGGTTCTAATTAATCATCTCGACTGTCTTGGTGGAGCTCTGTCAATCTTTAATCTCTGCTTTGTGCTGTATGTAGGATGCATCTGGAGTTTCCCTGCTTTCAGAAATTCATCTGTGTACAGTGGGGGAAGACATGAAAATTCCTACTGATATTTACAGATGATATATTTAGGTCATAGGGATCATCAAACTGTACTAAAGCTTGACCTGATAGGAAGGTGCAGGGATGATCTAATTTTTTTAGGCTAACTGAGAGGTTAGATAATCTTCCATGGCAGCTGAATCCACAAAATACCATAGCTGTCATCAAGCAGACAAAGCTCACGCAAAGCCACAAAATGCTTGAGCTTTGTCTGAAAAGGTACGGCCCCAATCACAGCCTTTGAGGAGAAAGAGGCAGCAGCTACAAACAAGATGACAGCAGGAAGTGACATTAAGCTTGGACGCAATGATGGCTTGTGATAGGATAAGTGAGAATGCAGCTATGGTGACAGTTTTATCAAAACCTGAAAACATTTCTTCAGTACTAAAGCAAAGAAAAAACACTGAAAGCATATCTTGATGGAAAATGCATTTTTGTCCCTCTATTGCTTAAACAAAAGTCCAACCTAACAGCCACAGCGCTCACTTTTTACATCATCAGGTTAGATCGTAACTAGAAAAGCACTCAGAGAGCACGGACCCCCACCAACATGCAATTCTGGATCAGCATGCACTCCGTTTTGCGAGCTGAGTCTCCGCTCATGTCTGTCCTTGTGGAGAAGTCCCCCCACTGGTATTGCAAGGTAAGCTGGGTAATGTTGTGATGTAGGCTTGAAAAACGTTGACACAAGTTTGCAAACACACTACAATTCCCATAATGCAGCAGCCAATGAGAAATTAACGGATTTGCCATTTCAGTGATGAGATCCAGATTAAATTGACCTTGAAGATAGAGTTATATTATTTTTATTATCCTGTAAATTTTGAAGGAAATCCATTCAAGTGATGTCAGAAATATGTTTTTTTTTCAATTCAGCCCAATGTTAAGGGATGTTTTGTAAATTTTGGGAATTTTTAGCATCCAGACAAATTTGTGAATCCCCACCAAAATGGAATGGGTTCTTCCTTGGACAAAATCACACCTCTGGTAAAATTTTCATGTGAATTCATACGTTTTTGTGTAATCTTGCTAACAGACAGAGACCGTGGCGAAAATGTAACCTCCTTTGTGGGGGTAATGATCGGACCAACAGGACAATTGTTCTGTCACCTTACAGATATTTTTATAGGGGTTTTCCTTTTTGCAAAGGCTGGACACACTTTGGACAGGTGGCCTGCCAATCACAGAGCTGACATTTGGAGACAGACAACCATATACACCTTCTCGCAAATTAGAATCACCAATTAAACTAACAAGCATGTTTTTGGTTGTTCTGGGCCCTGCCCAACCGGAGAGTTGAACTACTTGATCTGTGAGGCGCCAGCATTATCCGCTACACCTTAGTGTAGCCCTTGACTTCCAAAACTGTTTCAGTGAGGTCAACTGTTTTGGCACATTCTGCTAATATTACAACAAATAAATGAGGAGAATATGACCTTTAGTGCTGGACCAAATATCAGCTGTGAATATACAAAAATTTGTAGAACTGCTGGTATCAGTTATCAACTTGCCAGGCGGTTATCTGCTGATATTGGCATTGTATGGAGAACATTGTCCATCCCTATCAGTTTGTCAGCTGAGTGTTTAAGTGCTGTTTGTAGCTCTCAAAAATAAAAAAAAATAAAGTTTGAATGTATTGTATAATTTAACCCTTTCATGCATGAATTACTAAATCACAAAGGAATACTTTTTTCAAAGCTTCATTTCACTTTCAAACAAGTTAAAAATCACGGTCATATTTTTAAAAGTTACATTTGAAGTAGTTTTACATCTGTCCACTTCACCATACATCAACATAGTAATTTGTTGGAACTTAATAAAAATCCACAAACACGTCTTTGACAAACATTTATTAAGAGTAAGTAAAAGAAAAAGCAGAATCTGAAGTATATATTATTGCTGTTTAATCAAACTATTCACTTGTGAATTACAACAAAATTTAAAATATAAAAATACAAAATTATGTGAGATCTTAGGACCAAATACTGAGTTTTGGCATTTGGATGCAATATCTTGATATAGTAAATAAAATAAAATAAAAGTGCAGAGATGATAATTATATGAATCTTTGGGAGTTCACTATCTGGTAGTTGGACATGCTACTGTAACTTAAAGGGTATAAACTTTATTCTATACATTAGTCTACTGTAGTGGACTCCATGCATGAAAGGGTTAAATAGCACTGTGCATGTAATAAACATATTATTCAATGAAAAATAGACAAGCACTTTTCCAGTTTTACTTAAAAAGTACATTCGTCGTTTACTGTAGAATCAGATACTGTCGAAAATCTGTTGAAAAAAATGTTTGAAAATCAAGGTCAATGATGGGATGTTTAGTAGTCCAACAGTATACCTTATAGAAATGTAATGCAAAAGTTTTCTTTTAATTAGTTCTTACAGTATAACAGTCTCAACATGGTGACATTTTCTTCTGTTTGACTATAATGACTGATCAGAGATTGCCAATAAAGTCACATTTTCCATAACAGTATTCATGGAAAGGCTGATGCCTGGAAAAGGGAGGTACTGATGATGATCTTGGGAAATGATGCATCCCTAGTCAATACTAGTTTAGAAGCATCCATTTAGATACACCCCTACACCCTTATGCTTCCTCCAAGAGTGAGAACATGTCAATACAGTTTACACTAGCTGGACAGAGCCTGGTAAGTAATTACACCGATGAGTCTGCTACAGCTGTTTAACCAGCAGGCAGCACAAGCCACCTTTGTGGGGGGCAGTGGTCATAAAAAACACACAAACCTGGAGGTGTTAAAGTCCTTCACCCTCACCAATCAGAGGCATGGTGCCCAGATGGAAAAGTGCCCACTGCAAAGAGCAAAAATGTCCCTTCAAACAGCAACCTCATTTTTGTTTGGAGGCCTGCCATTAAAAACCTGGTGGTGCCAAAGATCTGGTTTCCTAATTTGTTTGCTGACCCATTTAACCAGAGCACCAGGCTTCACAAGGACTTTTTTTTCTCAGAAATATCAATCTAAAGACCGGTGAGATAGTGTTTAAAAAATCATCTGCAGCAAGATGGATGAGGTTTGGAGAGCTGATTATCGCTAGAATTGTTCTGAATGGAGCCTGTGGATGACATCCTGCAATCCCTGCCCCCACCCTCTCTCTCAACCCTGCTGTGGAGACCCCTGGGAGGGCAATTTCAAGGTCGTCAAAAGCCCATCTGAACCTCCCAGATCTATCAATCTCGCTGCTTCACTCTCAGGGGACAAAGACGGACACATTCACAAATACAGCACCTGTCCATTCAGCTCGAAATGCAGCGGGTGGACATTTAAGATCATTTTTATTGCTGTCCAAAGAAAGGATAAATTATGACTGATACATTGCAGAAAAAGTACTATTAAAACACAGACAGATAAATCTAACTTTGACATCACCACTTAAATCTTTATATCCTCCAGCTTTGTAATTTTGAGGAAATCACATGCCAAAAAACTGAAGGTTCAAAGTAGTTTGTGAACACTTCTGAATACAGTTCATAGCTGAACTGTGTTAAAGTGCAAGCATTTGAAATGACCACTTAAAAAAAGATAAAGCACTAAGTCTACCTGAAAGCAAAGCTGTCCCTTCAAACAGCGAGCTCATGCATGATATGTGGATTCATGATGTTAACATGACAGTCTACCTGTAATGTAAAACTTGTATGATCATTAATATACAATTAGGATACACAAGAGTATCAGTAGATTATCAGCATTAGCAGATTTCATTCTTTCCTGTTAGTGGATAGTCATGATAACTGGGGCGAGCGAAAAGGGAAGACATGCTGAAAAGGGGCCTCAAGTGTGATTCAGATCCTGACCACTGATGGACACCAGCCTATATAAGGGCTGCACAGACTTAACCACTAGGCTGTTAGCACTTCTAGTTTATGGGCTTGCAATCTTATTTGATTAGAAAAGAATAAACTTTATAAAGCAAGGGGACAGTTCCTATTAATGATCTAAAGGAGTGTAAGAAAATATGAATTCAGCAAAGTATCACAATATTTTGCAATGTAATTCTGTTTTCTTATGACACAATGTTGATATTGTGTAGTAAACAACAGGCATAAAGCCACTTCACTCTCCTTCTCTGCTACTTTTTTAGCATCATTTTGGTCACTAACAGGCACAACAAAGTTTTTTTCTATGTTGTAGGAACCATTCTAAATATAAATAACACTGATTAGAAGGTATATTTTATGCATTTAATACTATAGCATGACATTATTTACCCAGACCCACTATGGGTTGGCTGGGGAACTGAACTTTGAAATACAGTTAAAACAGGGATATATAGCTTTCTGGCATTAAATACTGATAGGGCAGGTAGTACAATCGGTATACAAAAGAATAGCACTGAGTAATATATTTTTTCTTATTTTGGCTTTTATAGCATTTTGGAAAAGAACTCTTCATATATATACATATATGATGTACATATATATATATTGACCTGCCTATATTTTGCAATACATAGTGATACATCATATCTTTACCTAGTATCACAAATTTTGACATATTTCTTTAAAAGAAGAATAAAGTTTGTGTTTACTTTCAGGACTCTCTGGGGACCACGAGACCCTGCAAAAGTCACAAGGTGCCTCTCAGAAAACAAAGTTTTACCCTGTATTGAAAATATGTATGTAAAATTAGTTTGGGCTATGAGGTTTGATGTAACACTTGATGAGGTTTTTACTCAAACATGAGTCATTTACATGAATAAAAGTGTCCAAAAATGCTGGTATGCACACAGCAGTGATAGCAGAGGTCTGCTCCAGGGACAGGGGGTCTTTAGTCGATGGCACTGTTATTTTGGGGGGGGGGGGGGGGGGGGGTCACTGGCTGAGAAGCTTGGAGGTTCTTGCTCTGTTGTATTCTTGCTCTGTTGTGTATGTTTGTAAAACAAATAGACAGTAAAAATTAAGAAAGCAGATCTATTCAGACTCCATGGTTGTTTGGTTTCATATAAGCAATTATGAATTTGAAAATACAGCCAAATTCTTCTATCACAGGTGGTTATGTTGTCATTTCCATGTGTTGAGGATCTCAACTTGTGCTGGTCGCCCAGATTTCCTTCCAGTGGCTCACTTTTTCCTGCATGTCTCTGACCCCCATACAATCTCCATCCCTTCTCTCCAACATTAATAAAGCAAAAAATCCCAGAATAGCGCCTCTCTTATTTAAATCAATCAATCAATCAATCAATCAATCAATCAATCTTTCTTTGTATAGCACCAATTCATAACAAGTGTTATCTAAAGGTACTTTACAATGGAGCAGGCTGAAGCTGTACTAATATTACTAATATTTGAGATGGATCCATCCATGCAGAGACAAAGGGACTAAAAAAGAATTTATAATAGTGACAAACCCATGGATGCCCAGATCATAAATCTGTCTTCATCACATTTGCCTCTGGGAAATATGTAAGTACGACGGATTAATTAGGCACAAATAGTTTAATTAATTAGAGTATTCTTTAGCACCAACTATTTCTTCAAACCCAGGATGTGTTGTAAACTTTTAATATGACTTTTGCTCAGTGGTAGAGTTGGTTACCTTTCAACCAGAGGGTCAGGGGTTGATCCCCAGCTCCTTCAATCACATGTTATTGTGTCTATAGGCATGAAACATGTGTGGATTCAGAATTTCTAAGGACTTGTGAATATTGTGATATAGTATTCCCCATTTTTTCTAATTACTCAATAACTTCCCAACAGATTTTGATGACACTTTCAACGAATTTTGGTTATGGCACAAGTAAGATTTTGGTGGTGATCTGAATGCAGGTGCATATGCAGGATTTTTTAAGGACTTGTGAATATTGTGAGACAGTTTTCCACAACTTTGCTAGTTACTCAATAACTTTGTTCCAGATTTTGATTTACATTTTAAAGAATTTTGGTTATGGCTCAAGAAAGAAGTGATAAGATTCGCTTTTTGATCAGAATCTGGATGCGGATCCAGACATTTTGAGGGTTTGTTTACCGTGCAAGATAGGGCAGTTCCACATTTTAAGTTATTTATATATTTTGAAACGTTTTCAGGGAATGTTGACAATAACTGATTCAAAAAGGTTGGAAATGCCTTGGTGAAGGTTTGTATTCTCTGAGCACCTCTAGCTGATAAATTGGGGAATGCCTCAAAACAGCCTCTTAAAACGAACTCACCCTTGCATATTTAGAGGAGTAAGGGTCCTCAAACAGAGCCCAAACGTGTTTCTGCCACCGGCTCCACAGGCTCCCACTCCTGGCATCATGTGTGTCCACCTGCGCCAGCCCCCTTGTCATCTCATCCACATCATCCTCAGCATGCTCCACCTCAGGCTCCGCATCCTCAGTCACCAGGTCTAACAATCCCCCCCCGCCGAAACTATCAAGGGCCTCCTCCGCCTCCCGGTGCTGGCGATAGGTCATCCAGCAGCACGGCTCCACGTCTGTCTCATCGATGCCCCAGAAAGCCAGCTCCTCCTCGTAGAGAGGCCCGCAGACGTCGGCGGGGCAGTGCAGCTTACCTGTCCTGTAGTAGTTAAGAATGTGTGCAAAGACGCCAGGGTGGCGGTCGAAGAAGAACTCCTCGATCTTGGCATCATAGTCAAAGTGGTTGGGGGCATCAGGCTCAGCCAGCCAGGACAAGCGTGTGCCAGGTAGGGTGCGCAGGGTGCTGCGGTATGTCTGATGTCTGATCCCTCCCACGTTTATCACAATGCGATCCTTGTCGTCGCTCAAGCCCATTGCGTCCCCTAGGCATTTCTCCAATAAGTTCCCTTCATCGCAAAGGTAAGTCTATAGGTGTCCTCGTGCACAGCAGAGAGCAAATACGTGGGCTAAAGCAGCGCGTGAAACAACCTGTCGTGTCTCAGTTATGAAGGAAAAGCTTGACGCGCACCAGGCTGCATGCCCATCGGTCCCCTGCGTATCGTCTTCACGCACCTGTCATGCAAGTGGAGGCTCCTCAGCGCGTAAAGCTGTCGGACTCACTAAAGGCTATAGAATCCAAAATGATGGTAGCCAATGGCATCACATCAAGAATGGACGTCACATCGTCGCTACATCCAAGATGTCGAGATAAAAAGCTGGCACAGTTCCCTCCTGCGCGCCACCTCATCAGACTCCCCCAAGTTCTTGATCGATTGATCCGATCAGTCCTGAGCAGCTTTGTGACTTTCACAGCAAGGTGACTGCGGTGGTGCTGAGCGGACAGCGCCTGTAGGAGCCTCGGTTATGCCTCCTTCGTCTGCCTCCTCTCCTCTGTGTTTGTTGCTGCCTACAGACTCACCTCCTTCACACCGACGCGCAGCCCCGCTCCTTCTCTGCGTGTGTCGACGCCGTGGGCTGCAGCAGGTCTTTGTCTCAGAGGATAGATGATCTCCTCCTCAGGGACTTTCCCCAGTCATTCATACGTTGCTGAGAAAACATCCAGGGCTCGAGACGTGAGGATGGAGCTGCTTCTGTGCCTGAGTTCGGTAAATAACAAACAAAATCAGATGATGGAGAGAGGGCGACAATCCTCATCCAAAAAAACGCCCAAACTGCCTGTTTTTCACACAGTGCCCAGCTCTTCTCTCACAGCAGATGGAGCATGCCCAGTGGAGAAGTCTGCGTTTCTTCAAGTTCTCCAATTACGGCTGTTGAATTTGTCATCACAGCCCTTTCTCTCTTCTTCTGATCTGCTTCCCTCGGGGACTTGCGGACGGTCAGCAGGGAGTCATCTTCCTCCACACACAGCTGGCTGAAGAAGGTGTGACCCTGGAGCCATGAAGGCGCAGATCCGCCCATAACACCAGGGAGAGTCTGATCATATACCTTATTGCTTCATGATTTACGGATGTGATAGATCAGCCTGTCCTCGCCTTGTTTACAGTCTACATGTGTATTTCACAGCACTCATACAGGAGATGTGGTGACAGAGGGAAGGAGATATGGCAGTTTTTGCCCCACTCATTGTACACTTGATGTGTATAATAATTAGCTTTCACCTGTGTTTACTGCGCCTGCAGGGGGCGACATTGTTAAAAAAAAAAAAAAAAAGGAACTGAGGTCTCCTTGGAAAATTAATCATCCATTTACCAAGCATAATCAGGAGTGAAAGTGCAAAAAATGTTGACTTGATTTAAACTATAGATACACTATATTGCCAAAAGTACTTGCTGTCGACACACATCTAAACTTGAGTGACACCCATTCCTAATCCAGGTTTAATAGGATGTTGGCCCTTCCTGTGCAGCTAAAACAGCTTCAGCTCTTCTGGGGAGGCTTTCCACGGGGTTTAGAAGTGTTTATGGGAATTTTCTTCCAGAAGCACATTTTGTGAGATCACACACTAATGTTGGATGAGAAGGCCTGGCACAGCTTCCGCTCTAATTCATAACAAAGATGATCTATTGGGTTGAGGTCAGGACTCTGTACAGGCCAGTCAAGTTGATCCACACCAAACTCATCCATGTCTTCATGGACCTGCTTTCTGCACCAGTGTGCAGTCATGTTGAAACAAGAAGGGGCCAGCTGTTCTCACAAAGCTGGGAGCATGAAATTGTCCGACAGGTCCTGGTATGCTGAAACATCAAGATTTCCTTTTATTGGAACTAAGGGGCCTAGCCCAGCTCCTGAAAAACACCCCCACACCATAATTCTCCCTCCACCAAACTTTACACTTGGCACAAAGCATTCAGACAAGTGTCATTCTCCTGGCAATTGCCAAACCCAGACTTGTATGGTGCTGTCTGGTAATGGTATTACCAGACAGAGATGCATGATTTGTCACTCCAGAGCAAATGTCTCCTCTGCTCTCGAGTCTAGCAGTGTGCTTTACACCACTGCATCCAGTGCTTTTCATAGCACTTAGTGATGTGAGGCTTGATGAAGCTGCTTGGCCATGGAAACCCATGAAACTCCCTATGCGCTGTTCTTGAGCTAATCTGAAGGCCACATGAAGTTTGGAGGTCTGTATGTTGCCGATCTCTGTACACTCTGTTCCTCAGCATCTGCTGAGCCAGCACTATGATTTTTTATTTTAATTTTTTTCCATTTTTTTGGTATTCTCTTTTTTAATTTTTACAGTTAAGAACAAGTATAAAACAGAACAGAGCAGGGGATCGTGCCATCTAAGACAATCAAAACATCACATACAAAAAAAGAGGGCAAATTCACCCAAGACAAAAGCACAGTCAAATGAAATTAGATCTGATTGGCTTTACATACTCAGTCCATTTGGTCCAGATCCTATGGAATTCTTCTTTTTCAGCTCTGACGGAAAAAGATATCTTCTCCATAATATACATCTCATAGACAATTCCAAACTTCTTCGATGGCAGGTGGTTCTGTTTTTAAGCATTTCTTTGTAATTGATTTCTTACTGGCCGCTGATAACAAAGCCAGCAGCATTTTGTCTTTGTGTTCCATGTTTCAACCAATAGACTTCCCAAGTACATAGTTTTATAATTAAATGGAATGTTTGCATTAAACACACTTTTAATATGTTTGCGGATCTCTTCCCGATACAGTCTTATAATCTGGAAGTCCCAGAAAATATGGAAGTGTTTAGCTTCATTAGATCCACAAAGTCTCCAGCTCTGTGATTTTACATGGTCTGCCACTTTGTGGCTAAGTTGTAGTTCCTAATCACTTATACTTAGTTCTATACCACTATTAGTTGACTGTGGAATATTTAGTAGTGAGGAAATTTCAGGACTGGATTTATTGTTCAGGTGGCATCCTATCATGGTACCATGCTGGAATTCACTGAAACAAATGTTTATAGCAGCAGTCTGCATGCCTCAGTGCTTGATTTTATTCACCTGTGGCCGTGGAAGTGACTCGAACACCTGAATTAAATGAATAAAATGGGTGAGGGAATACTTTAAAATACTTCTAAAATAATGATAAAAGAAAGTTCAACATGTCATGTGGCACAGTTAAATATGTATTATATATTTATCATAGCTACTCAATTGTCATAATTGTTGAAGGAAGTGGCTGTAATGTTGATTAAAAATGGATCAGTTACCCAGCTCATAGTAAAAGCAAAAAGGAGATTGTAGTATGTGCTACCTGGGAGTATTTTGAAAACACTTTTCTGTGCAAGGACAACAGCAGCTGAGTGAAAATCAACCTAAATAGAATAATGTTACCACAGAGAGGCATTTTGCCCTTATTTATACTGAAGTAATAAATAAAGATGTTGGTGAAAATAGATTTTGACCACTCTGTGTCTCAATTTTATATCAGCACTCTGTATTTGTCCAAATCGCTGCAGAATACCTGATAAATAAATGAGTGTAGACCAGGGGTGGGCAACAGGCAGGAACTCCTCCATCATTAAGTACCATGGGGCTGCCTTATTAGCCAAAATCTGATTCTGCAGCAGGACAACCGAATACATACAGCCAATGTCTTCAGGAACTGTCCTCAGGTTAAAGAAGAACAGGGAGTCCTCTAAGTGACGGTATGGCCTCACAAAGCCCTGATCTCAGCACCTGTCTAGTCTGGGACAACATGAATAGACAGAAGGAATTCAGAACAGCATCTGTGGTTAAAGCTCCAAGACTTGATGCTGTTTAAAGGCAAAGGGTGACCACGTCAAATATGGATTTGATTTAGATTTGTGTCCTTCATATTCACTTTGTATTTGTTAATTAGTAAAAAAGAAACTACATGCAACATACATTTGTGATAGCAAACATACTTTACAGCATTTTTTTTACACCTCTCCTAAATGTTTGCACAGTACATTGAATTAAAGTACTACAACAAATTAGCCGATATTTCCCTTCAATTTCCCCTCCTCTTCCTCTTGTTATGATCACCCTTGTGACCCCCCCATTTTGAAGTCAGTAGCTCTATATCAGGGGTCCCTAACCAAGCGTAAAACTCCCAAACACTATTAACATCCCCCTGTCCCAGGAAGTGTGGATAAAGCATCATATATTGGGCACAGCAGCAAACACTGATAGGCTTTTTCCTGATGCTGGCATAAGAACAACACACAAGAACACAACAGCATTTTGCTTTTGCATATGGAGATTATGTGGTTACTCTGCCTCAGGGTGAAGCTGGAGAGAGCAGATATCCCAGGCTTAGCCTAAGGAGGGTAGTGGTGCATGCTCTCATTTAGTTTTATTTGTATCAGGCTGTAACATGAATTATTTTTAATCAATTCCAAACACAAATATAGATTTGAATAATTTAAGAATTAATGCATCATGTAGGAAATAAATGATTTTCACACTATCTCAAAGAAAACTCTTAGGAGCCTATGTTGAGTTTTTCCATCTCATGGTTCTCAAACAGTCTCTATCACTCTGAAATGGCCAAACAACAAATGAAAACTCATTATTTTTTTTATCATGAAAAAGTCAGACGTTCCTGATGTCCCTCTTTTAAGGCTAAATATCACTGTATGGTTCCAGTATCGGAGTAAAAGTACAAGGACTGCAATTTCTTACTTGAAAAAAAAAGAAAAAAGAAAAAAAGAGTGGAATATGAAGCATCAGGCATGGTGTTTATTTCTTTGAGTGATGCAGGAATTAGTCCAAAGATGCAGAAGTAAGGAAGCATTTTAGCAGTTATGGTTCTAAGGGTTCAAATTATACAGTATCTTAGAAAAGCTTTTTGGATTTAAGTCTGAAATAAGGTCTATGTTGATAAAATGCATACAACATTTTTTTTTATTTTGCAACGAAGACATAGATCTGATTTTGCCCCCCTTTTGTAATTCATAGTGTTATTGTGTTTTTAAAAGGATGGCTGTTAATTAAATGGACTACAAAAATGGCCGGTACACAATAATACTGTACATACACCACAGCCATTGGAACTGTTGTAGCTGCTTCATAGTCAAACCACCATGTTGTAGTTCCATAATAAGTTGGTGACTTTTTACTCCCACCAACTACATATAAGCCTAAGAAGTTAAAGTTGCATATGTTTGGACAAAATGTGTGAGTTACATACTTTTTTTTGTTTTTCATGGATCTTGTTACCAAAAACTATTCAAGAAAACTGTGAAAAAATCCCAAAGAAGTTTAATAGAGGGATAGGCACAATGCTTTTATTTTGCTTGGTAAAGTTTCATGTAGCATTTGTAAATGTAGCGACAAACTGTGTCAACTGTCAATGGTTCTCCAAAGTGTTCCTTAGCCCACATGATCATATCCTTTAAACAATGATTTTGGATTTTAATGCAGCGCCAACTGAGGGATTGAAGTCTTGGGGGTCAATGTTGGTGCATCAGGCAGGCTTCATCCTCACCTGTGTTTTAATCCTTTCTTAAAACCCTCCTGTTTTCCTTAACTTTGACAGTGCATTGTGTGTCTACATATCTTATTCCTATTCTATCTTTTCTTATTTTTTAAAAAATTCATTCGATGTATTTTAATTCATTTTAAAACATGCATTTTACTTTTTGAATTTGATTTACATATTTTAATATATTTTATATTTTCTTACTTATTTTTGCACAGCACGTTGGCTCACTAAGGTTGTTTTCAAACTACTATATAAATAAAGTATTATATAGTTTTATTTTCAGTCATGCTGCTTACATATAATGATTTCTCTGTATCCTTTGAGAATATTATGGACTGCAAATGGTGAAATCCCTAAAGTTCTTGCAATTTTACATTGAGAAACTTTGTTCTTAAAATGTGTGACTATTTGCTGACAGTTGTTCACAAAGGGGTGTAACCTGCCGCATACTTGGTTGTTAAAGACTGAGCCTTTCAGTGATGCTCCTTTACAAATCAATCATGACATTTACCTGTTTCACATTAATCTGTATCAGGTGTTTTTGAGAATTCCTCAATTTCCTCAGGCTTTTGTTACCCCAGTCTCAGTTGTTTATTTTATTTTATTGGTAGGAATCAAATTCAAAATGAGTGAATATCCGCAAAAATAGCAATAACAAAAAGAGGTTTATCTGAATACTAAACTTGTCTTTGTAGTGAATTAAATTGAATGTAGATCAAACAGGATTTGGTAATCCTTTAGATTTACATTTAACACAATGTCCCAACTTCATTGGCATTTGGGTTTGTGGAAGGTTTATGTAGTTTTTAGTAGCCAAATTGAAAAACAAATTTTATAGAAATCAACCATTGCTTAGCTATTGTTCAATCACGGAAAATTCTCCCTTGGAAGGACATGTTGTTAAAACATTGTCAGACTCAGATCTTATAGGAACATGCAGTGTCTCCGGCCCTGTAAGCCACCCCTCTGGCTCCGTCCATGCTCTTCTTTCCTCCTCTTCCCCTCCTGTGGCTTTCCGCCCGGGATGGTGGGCAGGACCTCGTCTCGGTTTTCACCCCCTATTATTAAAAAGGAGGAGTCTCAAACCAACATGCCTGGATGAACTTGGTCCTCCTCTGACAGAGACTGAGGGCTCCTGGACTGTTACACGCTGAACAAACTAAGAAAAGAGGGAAAAGGACGAGCTGGTCGACAACATGGCTGTGGCAGGATGCACGAAATGCATTAAATATATGTTATTTCTCTTTAACTTTTTTTTCTGGGTGAGTTGAAATTCTTTTACTTTTAAGTTTCACCTTTGACATGAAGGTCTCTGCCTTCCTTAAAACTCACTTCACCTCTGTTTCATGTCAGTAGTTGTTGCATATTTAGACATCTTTAGGTCTTTGAACTCTTGAGCAACGATGTATCCTGTCAAAGTTTACCGCCATTTTAGTTTTAAATATGCTGCTCTGTCTTGTGAAAGGCCAGCATCCACAGAGAAGGATTTATCATGGCAGCTTTATGGATTTGTTCGACAAAGATGCATATTTTTAGTAGTTATATCAAAGTTTTAATGGAAATTAGGTCAACAAAAAGTCAGTGTGCCAGTCAATGTTTATTTCGCCAAACTGCAAACATTAGGGAGAAAAACTGAGCTGTTTTGTATTTTAGTTTGATTTACAGCTGTGATAAAATTCGTCACATATAACAGTTAAATTATTTATTTCACAGTAAGCTTACGTTATTCCTTACAGGAATTATAAGCTACAGTTGTCTCTGTGAATGCTTTTTAAGAAGCACTGCTAACATATTTGGAAGGAAAGTAAATGAAATGAACTGAAGAAGAAATAGTCACCAAGACTTTTATAACTGCTAGCTTGAGAAGGTTACTTTTGTCAAAGTGAATTTAATCATCAATGCCTTGCTGTTAGAATAAAAAAGTTTTAATTCCACATTCAGCTCTTTAAATTAAGCTTCACTGTTTGGTTTTAAAATTGAAAATGTTACATATTCGTCTGTTTGTTAAATGAAAATTATGTTGATTTTCTTATTTACTTTTTTATCACCTTCCTAATTTTATGTCATATAGTTATATTTTTTACTATAACTTTTAGCAGTGTTCTGAAACAAGGAATGACCTCAAAGTTGCCCTCATGGTGACTTCCGCTGCTCATCCCTACCATAAAACCAAGTCATCACCTTGTGTACTTCTTTATCTACCTTCATGACTATCTATAATTAAATTGTTCAAAAAATTTGAAATGCCGAAATATGGAAAACTTTATATCATAGTGCTGTCAGGCTGTGTTTTTGTTGAGTCAATACTTGTATTAATACTATTTTACAAATGAGTCCATACTGATTCACCTATTAATGACCTATGTTATTATTTGGTGAAGATAACGGATGAAATTTAGCTATTGTGCTAATTCCGGCATATTTACGATGTCGTGTATAACAAAATTCTTGATTGATGTGCACTGTCCTAATCAAATAAAGAAATTAAATTAAATTAAATAAACATATACCTGAATAGTGATGTGAAATTGCCTTGAAAACAAATAAAAACACAAATTTGAATGCCTGTTAGTCGACCCAAAACATTTATTGTAAGGTGGAAAGGAAATGAAGAGTTTAATGTCGATTGATTCCCATAATTGTGTAGAAAGTTGAATCATGGTATTGCACAGTCTGCCACCTCCACATGGTTCTTTTTACATCATGTGCGGCACTTTCAGACCTCCAAACCCTCACCAGGTTCAACAGTAAGAGTAATCTGTGGTCTCTGGCTGTATGAACTATATTATATGGGAATAAACAAGGATAGATGTCAGAGGGGCAGACTTCCTGAAAATGTCGAGAATTTTTTGGAATCTATACAAAAACACAGTTAACTCCTGAAAATGTCCTGATTTTTTTATTTGAGTTACATGTGTGAATGCAAACAGCCAAACATTTAACTTAGACCTTACCTAGATGTATTTTTTTCCCTGTAAGTCCTTCAAGCTGTTGCCCTGTTGCTTGCCATAAAATTCTTGAATAATTTCACCAGTCTGAATTACTTCAGACACTTGACCCTCAGCAGTGGCAGAAAGTTCCCCCTGTCAGGTTAAAGACAGGAAGGGGAGGGAAATCAGTGACGCGCTTGCAGGAAAATTCCAAGTTTTCAAAATTTCAAGGCTAACAAAGATTTATTTCTTGTCAGTTAGCGTCCATTCATTGACAGTGAAGAAAATGTTGTAGAAATAAGGTTTGATTTGAGTTTTTTTTTGGTCAACAAAATCTGTATTGCTGTACAGGATTCCCAAAACCCTCAGTGAGGCAGGAGTTGAAATGTTCTTAGTCTTCATCAGCAGTGATTTTCTGCATGGTCAAGCACAAGTTGAAGGTGTCTGAGAGAGAAAGCCCTTCACACTGGGTGGGCTTGCGTTTTGTCACGGGGGGGGTTTCCCCCCTGAACATCTAAAATCTCTTTTAAAGACCTTTAATGCTTTAAAAGTGTCATTTGTCCCATTTTAGAACATTCTTTGGATGTAAATTTAAGCACTTTCTTTGTATTGGCTGATTTTTTTCTGGTGTGTGGCTGAACACACACAAGGAGAGAGATTGAGCACAAGTTAATTTAGTTTTTGGGGGGAGGGGAAAGCTGTTACCCCTCTGACATTTCTTTTGTTCCTACCTGGTCACCAGACTAGAGCTTTTACTTCTCTTGAAGTTTTAAAGGGCTGAAGGAACTCCCTGTCCTGTGCTGGAGTTTATAAATCATGTTCACTATTCTACATCCAAGCAGATCCTGCCTTGTGTCTGTTTAATTCTTCAAAAATAATTTTAATTTTAAGTTATTTTCTTTCAGCTAAAGTAGCTCTCAGTCTGTGACACGTCGCTGCTTCACTTCAGTCTTCCTGCAGATGTGTTGGCAACTTTTCAGTGTTCACTCCTCTGCTCTGGACAGGCAGATCTGGTGACTTGTTTTTTAAATATCTGTTTGGTTTTTCTTTACGCTACAGCCGTCTTTTTTTAGATGAGCACTGTATCCTGGACACGCCACGCTTGATGGAGTGTTTCCTCTGTTGGTTTTGCTGCTGTGCCTGTCATTGTGAAAACTCTTAGCTCTCTCTTCCTCGTTTTGCTATTTTTCATGTCGAGGATTCAGTTTCCTGTTTCTTGTAGAACAATAGAGAACAGTCATGACACTCAATGTGCAGATATCTTTTATATAAACATGGACATAAAGAACAGAGTGTCAGTGTGTGGGAGGTAATTCATTTTCACAGTGGCATGAGGGAAAGGCTACTATTAGCTTTAACAAAGAAAAGAATCATCAGGTTGTCTCAAATGCAGCGTAAAGGAGCATTTACAGAGATAACGTTGAACCAAAAATCTTTAAGTCGGCTTCAAACAAAGTTGTGAGGTCATGGTGCGAGCTGGGGGTCAGTGAGGAGTCAGGATTTCCTTTCAACACTTTGTGTTAAGGGACAGGGGACAGTTCAGCGCCTCTCGGTAGAGCTGGACACAAAAAGGAAAACATCAGCAGAAAGCTGTGGAAGTGAGCCTGAACTTCTGTTCGTCAACTTCAGCCAATTTTCAGGCCTCTCTTTATACAAGAAAACACCCAGATTTACTTTTGCTATTGTGAATGAATCCAGACTCTTTTCATAGTCATACCATCGTCTCTCCTCAACAGCACAAGTTTCAAATGACTGTGATTTCCTTCAGACATCACCAAAGTGAAGCCACATCAAAAAGCATAACCATGTCTTTTTGTCTTTTGGGCAGCTGGCTGGAGGCGTGATCTTAGGAGTGGCTTTGTATCTCCGCCATGACAGTCAAACCAGCAACCTCCTCATACTGCAGTTTGAAGGCCAACAGGCTCCAGGGACTTACTATATCAGTGAGTATTCATTATGAACTGGTTCACAGTCATGTCAGCGTTTGACATGAAAATATTTATAACAGATTTCTCCTTCTACTGTTCAATTTGTGTTGTTTTAACAAACACCCAAAGCTCCCAAAAAGTTAACACTTTTACTCTTGTCGTGGAAATTGTTCCATTTTTCCGTTTTTTTATTTCTGTTTGCCCCTTGTTTATTTTCTACAGTTAGTGGATGCCACTCAAAAAACAATTGAACTAGAAAAGCACTTGGAGAGCGAAGACCTCCACCAGCACCACAGTCCTCACCCATATTGTGATTTTCACCATAAATATTAGTCCTACCTTTATTTCATGTAAATATTTAGATTCCTTGACCATGAAAACATACCATTAGCAATTGGATTCATAATGATATCTGTTTTAGTTGAGTAGTTATTCACAAAATCACATTTTTCATCATGGCGGCCAGACGCCAATCCACCAAAATTGAATCAGTTCTTCCTTTTCCCATTCTGAACATTTCCTGAAAATTTCATCAAAATCTATCCATTACTTTTTGAGTTATTTTGTTCACAGACAGGCGGACGGACAGACAGACAAACAAACTCTCCCGAAAACATAACCTCCTTGGTGGAGGTAAAAATCTCTGCCAGCAAGTGAGCAGGGAGTAATGCTTATGCCCCAGCACCACGGCCTGTTAAACTCTGAAGCAGAAACATCTGTGGGCACAGGATAAAACTGCTTATTTAAGCTCGTTTAAAGTTCCTTTTCAAAGTGTAATATTTATGCTCTTTAACATTTCACCTTCACTGAGAACAGTGTAAAGGCATAAAATAGTACTAGTTGACCCTCTGTCTGTTATGGTGCCAGAGGTTGTCTCAGAGGCAAGAGCTAGAGTGGAAATGAAAATACAATTCCAGTTGAGAATCAGGAGCTGTTTACACGGCTCCCAAAACGCTCAAATCTGATACGTTTTCATTCCGTTTTGGCCTCCTGTTTACACGAGAATGGTACCTGGAGTTCCTAATTTCGCAAACTTTTGAAACCAGGCTCCAAAGTAGATAGTTTTTCAATACACTCTCCATGCAGTGCCGTGTAAACCCAGATCAGAGGGTTTCAGGGTGAAACGCTGACGCTACCGTATGAGCTTCCTTATGGTGATTGGTTTGTTATCCAGACAAAACTATCCAGACAGATTTGTTGTCCGAAATTATTTGTTGTCCAGAAAAGAAACTCCTGCGTCTGTGCGTCTACTCGCCATTGTTGTTTGTAAAAAAAATAAATGTCTACGTATGTGTGTTGTAGCAGCGCTGCCTCTCTGCAGACCTACACCGCCAACTACTGAACCGGCATGCACACTACAGCGGCTTCATTCGTCTCCAGCGTCTCCGTCTGAATGCAGATCGAATTAAAAACGCAAAGGAAAAATCTTTGCATTTCTTTTTCTTTTGGAGTAATTTTTATTTGGAAATATATGAGCACACAATGACGAGATGACAAGATGCTGACAATACATATTTCCACTTTTTTTTCTTTTGAAATGGAACATGCCCCCCCCAGAAAAAAAAACATAGGACACATGACTCCATATAAGGGTTGGCATGTATAACAATAACAGAGCATTTTCAGGTGATGATATGCTATACCTTATTTTTACATATGCATGGAGGATTTAACTGTTAAGTGTGCCAAGTGTACATAAATAATAAAGAATTAGGTTATAAAACAAGACATGTACATACAATAGCAGTTTTAACATGTAAGGGTGAAATGCAAGGGAAGGAAGAAAAATAACAGCAAAGAAAAATAAATAGATTTAAAAGTCAACTTAGGAACCGATTAGTACAAGATAATGCTATTGAAGTGAGTACAAAAACAAGAAAAGGAAAGTAATAAATAAAGAGTACAGTGGTACCAACATTTATGAGAAGGAACAGGTATACAGATGGGATGTTGAGATTGACTGGAATTAGTGTCAGACAGGTCCCACTAGCAAGAGGAGCCAACTAGATGCTGTCAGGTAAGACATCCAGTCCACCTACGTATGTTAGAATTGGGTCCCATATTAAATGAAATTCGCTCTTATTTCCTCTCAGTGAATATTTTATCTTTTCTAGTTGAATAAAACTCATCAAGTCACTCAACCATGTGGATAATTTGGGAGGATTTGGTGATTTCCAGTGTAATAATATTCTTCTGCGTGCAAGCAGTGTTGTAAAGGCAATAATGTCTTTGTGTCTCTTCCTTGGATCAGAGTGTTGTTTTTCTATGATACCAAATAAAGCTGCTGTGGCATCAGGCTGGAGGTTAACCCCAAGTGCCCCTGACACCATTTTAAAGATCCCTGTCCAAAAGGTAACCAGAACAGGGCACGACCACAATCTTTGCATTTCTAAGTCAGAGAGTGTCCATGTAAACGTAGCCTCAGTAACCGCTAGTTAGAGAAATCAAATAGAAATCACTGCTGATGACTGTCTCTGATGAGGGTTTGCCTTTCATATAGGATAAACAAAAGGGAAGTGTTGTATTCTCAAAAGCAGCGCCTTACGGTCTCACACTGTGTTATGATCTCCTGGGCTCCTGTGAAGCTGTATCACATGAATTGACAGAAATATTACAATGTTTCAGAGTCACTATGAACATCTGGTGACAAAATGAGGGCTAAGTTTGAATATTGATTTTTACACAGTGAATAGGGCTGATGTTTTCGATTCTTTAGTATGTTCACCTCCTTTTTTCTTGTTACTGTATTGATTGTGTTTAAAGTAGTATAATATAGGCCTGAGCTCAAAATATCGACACAGCAAAATATAGTCATGTGCTCTTCGCTGATAAGTGTGTAGATATGGATTCTACAGAATGGATACGGCCTCAAACGCTGTGATAGCTGTTGTTAAACTCTTGGGGTAATGTTATCAATGATGCAGTTCAAAGTCCATGTTCATGCTAGAAATTTTAACTAAGGTCTAAAATCTTTGATTACTAAAATTTTTGTGTCTTGAATAGCAGAACAATATTTATTTTTTGCAATGAAAAAAAGGAATTTTAAGTTGTCAGGAATTCTAATAAAGGCATTATTAATGTCCATAATTTACACTCAACAGGATATGTATTGTATCATACCCAGCTTTAGTATTACAGCATTTATAGTCTACCATTTTCATATTCTTATTTTCATGTCATGTGTGTCCTACTCAAACCTCAACCCTAGCCCGTCCAGTGTGAAAAATCTCCCTCTGGAAATGACAGAAAATACTTGGGGAGAGATTTCCAGAAGTTTTTATCTCTGCCAAGGAGGCTATGTTCGTCCAGCATTTGTCTGTCTGTCTGTTTTTCTGTCAGCAAGATAACCCCAAAAGGTCTGAACATATTTTGATGAAATGAACACTCAGAGAATGTTGGTCATGACAAAAGAAATAAAGTGATATGATTTTATTGGTGATCACATGTTTGATTACATGTTTTGGGAATGTTGGTCATTTTGCAAGGGAGAAGCGATCAGGGTTTTGGTGGTGGGCCACACGTGGGTGTGGATCCAGAAAATTTTCAAGGATTTGTTAATAGTGTGAGGTCAAACGTTTTCCACATTCTTGACAGTAAATCACCCAGCAGTGTTGGACTTGTCTCTGCAGAGGTTTGTGTTCTCAGAACACTTGTAGTTTAGGAAACCACTTTTCTGAACCAATCCCTCACTAGCTCTGGAATGAATGTCCAGAAGTTTGTGTGTGAAACTGCCTTAGTCAGAATTTTCCTCACCAGCCCCAGAGAAAACAGGTGTGTTTGGACAATTTAGGGATAAAGTCCATGAAGTTCACATAAATGAGGGTGATGATGACTTTAAATTGGAACATTTTTCTATGTGTGAGAACAGGCTTTATTAGTTGTCTGTCTGACATTTTGCTGGAAAAAAAACAGACAAATATTTTAGAGGAAACTTCACCTTGATTAAGACAGTCAGAAAAAATAAAACAAGAAAGTAAAGGCTCTAAATTATGTAACAAATGTCAGTTGCTCTCTGCCAACCTCCTGTCTGTTTCACTTCATTAGATCCTCCTCCTTTGTTCTCCTCATGACAGGAAGCCCCCTGTTAACGCAGTGATAACAGTCAACTTAGCCACAGAAATACTTGTCAATCACTCTCAGCTGGGGCTGTGTTAGTGAAGTCCACAAACAGATGTAGAGTAGAGGTGTGACCACTAAGAAAAGACCAGGAAACAGGACCTGCGTAAATCCGTAGCATGACTAAAGAGTGACACAGCCGGTGTCCACACCTTGCTGGTTTAACTCAGCTGTTTCTCTGGCAGATGACCCTTAACTGAAGTTTGTGTTAAAAATACACAATAATGATTTCAAAAAGTACCATCACGGGGTTCTTTCAAGATGGGAGCCAGATGCTTCAGGCAGATGTTGAGACGTATGTGGGCTCTGAGGAAATTAACGATCCAAGAGCATGTGTAAAAATAAAACAATCATACACCATCTGCTACTCACACTTTAAAACATTTGAATTACAGTCATTTTTTGAGTGTTTTTTATTAATGGAGAGCAGGAACCTCTGTGTATCTGAGAAAAATGTGCCCCAGGTTACGGTCAGTGCATGAACTCAAGTCATAAATCATCATCATGTTCCCTTCACTGCCCGCAGTAATCCGCAGATTGGCACTAAAACCTACAATACAAGATATGATTTAGACATTTCAAAGGTCCATCCTCTGGGTCTGTTGTGGTGGTGAACTTTAGCAGGCCCACTAATTTACATCTGAGCCCTTGCTGCTCTCCCAAACTCTGCCCTCAGTAAGTATACAGAGCGAGTACAAACCCCGGCTTTTTATAGAATTAAAGGCACACTCGTGATGTTAAAGGCAGGGCAGCAGGGGAGGTCCACCCAAGCAAGATCAAGAGAGTGTTTCTTTTTTTTATCCCCTCCCTTGAACACACGCCCTCGCATAATTCAAATAACATTGTACATCTGCACATTAACCCTCAAATTAGAGTTTGGAGTTGATGTTTTTAGCCTGCTGGCTCACCAAAGTGGTATTTATGTAAGGCTGAAAATACACATGTTCCTGCCTCTCAAGCAGTGCCTGAAATCATTATTTGGTCTGGTTAAAATCTGGTCAGCTACAAGCATCGAGAAGCTGCTTGGGATAAAGTAAATTGTCAGGTTCTGTTTAAAACATGTTTCAGTCTCTTTACATCTCATTTATAATGCATGTTTTTTTTTCTAAGTAGCTTAAGTGCAGCATGTTTACTACAAAACACATCACATGAGAGGCAGGTTTGATTTGAAGTAAAATAGAAGAGTTTATACACAGTAACATCATTTTCTACTTAAGAAATCTCTCAGGGCTCACATCAACTGAGATCATCTCTGTTAGTACTAATTGTTCATTGTTTAAACAGAAAGTCTCTCATCTCCTAAAATAAACTGAAAAAATACAGAAATACTAATGTGTAAATTCTAACGTTCAAAAACCCCCCTCTAGTTTTCACATGCTGAGTACCCCTGATCCAGCTCTATTCTCACTCTGTCTGAGACACTTTGTTCAAGCTCCAGCTATTTAAAGTATCCCCTGGTTAACAGGTCTATTCTGGTAATTGATCAGTTCAGTGGTGCTCAGCACCATGTTGTCAATGACTCCACATTCAATCAATGGTCTCTGCTCTGCACTCTGAGCCAGTGGGCTAAAGCTGTGGATAAAACAATGGCATGATGTCACAGTGGTCGGTTGTTTTGTTAGGGTCAGAGGAACAAGCCATTCAGGCAGCCACTGGATCTGTAAACAAGGGAAAGAGGTAGATATAGAGCTCCTAATGTAGAGATATTTAAAACCCACTGACACTAAAGGAAACATTGACATTTTCTAGAGATTTGTATAAAAAAATCTGAATGACAATCTTGATACTTAAGGCTAAAAACCACAAGATGTTTGTAATTCTCCAATACGATCTGAAGAGAGGTTGCTTGTGAATGTTTTCTGCTCATCCACATGTTCATTTCCATGCATTCCTTGATATCTATGTCGCAGTGGAATAGGGGGCAAAAACTGAAGTTGTTTTCTGCTGAAAATCAAGGTGTCAGTCTATTAAGGAGGTGGTTTGCCTGGTGCTACACTAGCTACAGTGTCTGAACCACCTTTGAACTGGAAGTTGACCAACAAAAATGCTAAGTGAAGCAGACATTGTGTAGTCTGCTTTTGGTTATCACTATAAGTTAGAGGTGTAGCATACATTGCACTTGTGTCAATAGTAAAACAGATTATGTATGAAATGGACAGAGCTGTAATGCCCCTGAGTTCACCATCAGACCTACAGTGAGGTTACTGTTTGACAACAAGTGAGCATAGTCAGCCAGAGTCTAGTCCAAAAAGTAGCCTAGCTGTTGGGAGTGTGATTTTTCCATACAGTCCAGATGATTGGGGACATAATTTGACCTGGAACTGGTTTACAGAAAATTAATAAAGTGGCCATGTGAGCAGACATCCACCAAGAACTACTTTGGTATGTCAGAGGTGGGGTTGTATAAAGTACGTCACTAGACAGACAGATAGACAGGCAAGCAGGCAGGCAGGCAGACAGACCGACAGACAGACTGGTTGACTGAAAGTTCCAGCCTGGAAGCTAGCCTGTACATCGTTTCAGATTATTTATTGGGCATTTTGTGCCTTTATTGATAGGACAGAGATTGACAGGCATGAGAGAGTAGGGGAGGACACTGCAAATTGACAGTGGATGTTGAACCTTGACCAGAGGCATGCATAGTGGTTGTACCTGGTTACTTACCGCTCTGCCAAACCAGCACCCTAGGCTGTATGTTGTTGCAGGCAGTGACAAAAGCTGAGCAAAGTCAACAAAATGTTACATACAAGCTAAAAGTTGTATATTACCCTGATAATTTCTTGACTGAAAACTTGCCAGTGCTTTATACAGCTCATACACACAAATCCTAGTCACTGAAAATGTGAAGATGACATCAAGCCCCCACACAGCTCTTCAAGTTTGACAGGTTTGTCTTTGGTTTGTTTGTAAGCTTTTGGCTTACCTTAACTAGTTTAGTGAATCACACAAAAACACAGAGAAATAGAAAGAAGATTAAAGAGGACCCGCCTGGGAAAAATTGTGCAAAACATAGACTGACTATTTGTAGAATTTCAAACAAACAATCTGGGTATTTCAAGCAAAAAAAAAACAAAACAAAACAGGTAGAATGTGTTAAAGTGTAATTGAATAGTTGTCTGTCTCTGTGTTGGCCCTGTGATTTGCTGGAGACCAGTCCAAGGTGTACCCATTTTCCTATTCAGTGTCAGCTGGGATATGATCAAGCACCCTGTGGCCCTGAAAAAAACAAGTGGTACATAATGGTCAGATGGACTAAGCTGGAAAATGGCTGCAATATGCTAACATGCTGTATGATTAATCGTCACATTCTGTCAACCTTTAACATTTGATGCTAAGAATGTGGAGCCACCTAGCTTTGCTCTTTAGAAAGCCTTGTAGAAATACCAGTATCTAGCACTTCGAGGGCTCACATTCTGTTTTAGCACACTTATAGGAAGAAATTCAAAAGAAACACTACAAAACATGTTTGGTATATTTGTCAGGTAGGTGAATTTTGTTGGCATTATAGTGTTAGGCTGGCTAACTTGCCCATCTTTTCTCTTAATGCATCATTAGGCTAGCCTCCTAAACATTTTTTTATTTTAACTTAGAGTCCTGAAACATTAGTTAAACCAATCTTGTCTATTTTTTAAGAAAGTCAATCAAAATACTTATAAATCCAAGTAGCTGTGAATGCTTATTTAGAATCTACTTTAATATGAGCTGTAAACATTGTTTCTTGTCTTTCCTAAAATGTCTTTATCCTGCTCAAACTCTTATGTTAAATGGAGACTTTCTAATACTTAATCTTTATTTTATAATTCAAGAGAAAAAACAGTATAATTCAGTTTATCTGAGTTCATGGGAGCCATGCTCTGACAGTGTGAACTTGGCTTTAAAGCTTCTTTTTAAACCAGTGGATCAGAAAAGAAGAGAGAAGCCTAAGCGGAGCCTTTATCTGGTCTTTACCCTTCTCCCTTTTCACCCTCTCTAGAGATTACACTGGCGGACAAAAAATAAATGAACTCCCTCGGTGGTATAAAATCACCCGTCTCCCTCAAAGTCTCAATGGCCTTGAGACCTCAAAGGGTGTTGTCATAGTAATGGAAGGCTGTGGAAATAATGCCTGCTCTGCTGCATGGCAAACATCAAGTCCTGAAAGAGAGAGAGAGAGAGCGGGGGATAAAGGAGGAGGGCGTTGATCTGAGGTAGAGAGAGAAAAAGACATGTAGGTGTGAGTGTGGAGAAGAGTTGTGCTTGCTGTGTGATGTTCTGTCTCTACACAGTCCGAGTTTCTTTACTGGCTCTTTGTCAGACTACATAAGATGCTGCGTGTGCTTTCTGTGCCGTTAAGAATAGAGCACCCAGAAACTCCCTGACCATCTTTTTAAAGCAGAAAGATTTCACTTCTTTTGCTGACGTAAAAGTGCACCAAATTTCATACTGCCAACATGTCAGGTTGTTTATTTTTATGATTCCTCAGCGGTTCTCTGTAAGTGGGCTGCAAATTTGTGCCTGGAAACAAGCAAACAACAAAAAAACAGCCGTGGCAAAAAGTTTGTGATGTATTGAAAGAGGATAAACACCACATTTTATTCTGCTCCCATAACAGCAACAACTTTATGGCAGTTTTCTTTATAAGACTCAAGTTGCTTTGCTCTTGATTTGTCCCATTATTTATATATTTTTCTGTCTATTCAAAGTCTGAACTGTAATTTCATTCATTGAATCAAACTGAGTTATGAAATTGTGTCAGGTTATGTTAAAAAAAGAAAAATAAGAAGGACCTAATTACAGATAAACATAAAAGGCTTTATCATGACAAAAAAGGATTTAAAAAAAAACTGATTGTTTACAAAAAATGCCATACGAAACAAAATCTCTTCCAAAAATTGCAAAGCGAAACTGGCTGTAACAAAGAAAAAAGAAAACACTGGTATAATAACTGTCTTAACAGGTGAGACAATCACAATCAATGGCACACAGAGTGGACAGCAGGAAACACCACGTGAAACAGAGGGACTTCAAAATAAAACAGGAAACACTAGAACAAGATGTCTAAAGAACACAAGGAAAAAACATACAAAATAAAACAGAATTACAGAACCAAGACATACACCCCCCCTAATGGACAGATCTCAGACAATTTTGGGCTGAAAACCCCAGGGTCCAGCATCCAGGGTTCACAACAAAGTCTCTAAGTAGTTCAGGTAAGTCATCTCTGAGATTGGGCTTTTTACTAACTTTTCTTTTAGCCCTATTCAGAGCAGCAGCTTTAAAAAATGGGTCTTTGGCTCTTTCCATACCCCGTAACAGGGGCTAAAGTCCTGATTATGTCTAGGAGATCATCTGAGAAGAAATATTTGCTGGGTCTGAACTAGGTCGGTTCATGCTGTCTGGACATATATATATAAAAAGTAACAAAAATACAAGAAGAAGGACACTGTTGCAGATTAACGTAAAAAGGCTTTATTATAACTAAAAAGGATTAAAAAGCAGAAACTGTCCTTTACAAAAAAAGTTACAATATAAAATAAAATTTGCAACTTCTAAAAGTTGCAAAGCTGTCAATAAAATAGCTCGACCCTGAAACCTTTTTCGCATAAAATCCCTAAAAAATGCTGAATTCCTCTCAAGCCAGTTTCCAGTGAGAGCCGGCCAGCAGGGTTTTACTCAGACCATGACCAGACTTTTATTGGCACAGAGGCCTTTTTATACATCCATTCCTGATTTTTTTTGGTAACCTCAGCATCTGTAAGTAAAAACCTATAATTAGCTTCTTAATGTTTATTAAAATCAGAACCAATATCAGCTGTTTCTGTCAGGGTTTTTGGGCACTTATGTTTATCAAAGAAGGTAATATTCTGGTCAACGTCTGTTTGTCATTTTTGTTTCTGTAACTCGCAGCGTCTGACTGCATGAACTCTGTTCTCTGGGTTTTTGCTCTGAAATGGTGCTCTGTGGGCGTTTAAATCAGGCTAAAAAAAAGAATATGTTTCAAATATTTAGGTGAACCTTGACTGTTATCTCCCCCTTATAAAAAACTAATAGTAGCATTTATTGCCCATCTGAGTTTCTTTTCTGTTTTTCATTCATTACATTTGACCAGTCTTACTCCTGTAACAGATACCTCTTAAATTTCCCTTAAACAGTTTTAAGGGTAAAAGCTTTTGTATGTTTTTCTCTTCACACTCATTCATTACAGTCTGTGTCACACAGTTCAATAAACAATGATCAGAGACATCTAATACAGACAGAGGTTACATTGTTATTGTCACTAAAATGATATTCATTGATTTTTATTTTTGGTTCCACCTCGTCCCTCCAAGTGTCCTTGACCCCCTGAAAGCTCCTCGGTGACCCTCTTGGGGCCCCGGGAGCCCTACTTTGAATACACAGCAGTGTATCATCCTGACAGGGCCCATTATAGTGATGAATGATTTACTACTGATAGATCAGGCAAGTTTTATTAGATAATGTTACACAGAATAATTAAAAGCATGAACTACTGGAGTGCTCCCCCTTTTGGTTGTTGACTGATTTCCTTTACCAGTGTTAGTTATTTACATTCACTGTATGCATGGTCAGAGTTACTCTTTTTTTCCCTTCTTTTTGTCAGTTCAAGAGAGGTATTAATACTACTAGTGTATGTATTATATGTATTATTTTACTTTACTATGTAAAAAGTCTATGAATTGCTAAGGTTTAACCATACTATATAAGTATTTATGTTAACATAGTCATATTTATTTTTTTTTCTTATTATGAACACTACTATTCATCTAAATGTCTTTGGGTTCTCTTGTTTTATTTATGTTTTTTAATATATTATTATGGTATTTCTCTTGATTTGTTTTATAAACAAGGAATTTCTCTGTTTTTTTTTTATAAATTATGCATCACAGCGGTGTTGCACAATTGGGAAAGAATAGAGGGGAAAAAAAGAAACACTGGAGTGAATTTCTGACAAGATACTGGAACTTTACTGTTGATGTTTTATATACAAAGCTATGATGTTATGTTTCTGTACCATTTACCTCTGATTTGACATTTTTTAGGTACTTAAAGGGGTGTAAGTTGCATTTATGAGGCCAGCAGCAGATTGTAATGCCCATAATGGCTAATTATCCATGCTTTTGTGTTCTAGACAAACAGCGTAGTGACTGATATAGATTTTTTTGCCTTCCCTCAGTGTATAGACCAGATTCCTGTCAGCCTGCATGAATCTAAAGCTGACCTGTGCAGTGATGTAAGCTTAACTGCTATTCTTTAGCTTCATGTGAAACAGGACTGTCCACACTGGAGCCTGTTCCACGTCTGATGCAATTAAAAATTGGAAGAAATTGTGCATCTATAAATTCTGTTGGTCATGTATACTATAAATAAGAATGTGCCCCTGTGCTTTTGTATTCACATGGTTCCCTCTGTTTCCTGGAAGGATAACACTCAGGGTCAGGGGTCAGCAGAGGGAGTTTGTGGGGGGTTGGGGTTGTCTGGAAGGCATTTCCTGGCCCAGGCAGCTGAACAGATTTGGCTCCACCTCCCTCAGGATCTTGGGGCTGTCTGTCTCCAGGATGTCAATACTGTCATGTCACCCTACAGGGGAAGGCAGGAGGAACATCCAGGAAGTCCATTACCAAACAGTGTGTGGATCAATGAAGGAGCAGCAGGCTCGCACAGCTCTGACACGGCTGCCCCCTTGTGATGCTGTGACAAACTGCACGCCCGCAACCAACACTCTCTGTTTCTGTGTGCAGGTGTGTACATCCTGATAGCTGTGGGCGCTGTGATGATGCTCGTCGGCTTCCTCGGATGTTATGGTGCCATCCAGGAGTCTCAGTGCCTCTTAGGGACTGTAAGTATCTTTGCTTCCAAAAGAGTTGGGAAGTTGTGTTAAAAATAAGATAAAAACAGAATGCAGGGATTTTCTAGTTGTTTAGAACCCATATTCAACTGAGTACAACATAAAGACAAGGAATTTAATGTTTACCCTCATACATTTAATGATTTTATTGGAAAAGCTAGGGCTGAAAGATATGTCGTTATCGTATCTATATCCAGATATGAACATTCAGGATATTAATATCAAAAAAATAAACAAAATAAATTATTTAGATTTCTCCCGCGCTCACAACATATGTCATTTTTTCTGATTGCCCTTGAGTGCACTGCTTGGTTTTCACCAAATGTAGGTATATCATATTGTATCGATATCGAGATATCTGGCATTGACATCGAGATATGACACTTTTTCCGTATCGTTCAGCCCTAAAAAACACTCTTATTTTGAATTCCATGCATTGCAACATGTGCAGAAACAGTATCAGGAGCTTTTCTATGTTTTTTTTTTATCGCTTTTCTTTTAACATATTCTGTAAATGTCTTAGGACTGAAGACACTAATCTCTGGCTACCAAGAGGGAATTTGTTTTCTTGTCTTGCTTGATGCACACCTTGAGCTGCTCAACAGGGTGGAGTGTCCATCCTTCAGACATTTTACGAGAGACATGGGTCTAGACTGCATGCAATCGAGTCTTGTACACATGCTCCTTTTCTGTAAAGCCATGCTGTTTTAAACCAACACTAAGTAGTTTTATCCACCCTAATATAAATTTCTGGAGTCATTGTGATGACAGGCTGAATGACGCCTTTGCCATGGTCTGAAGGGGTCTGTATCACCTTCACTGGCACCATGTAACTTCGGTGTGAATGGTAGGAACACTTCCACACAAATACTGCTTTGACTGCTTTATGGCATACGGCGCTTCCCCTCAAGGCAAAAGCTAAACATTGGGAAAAGGAGAATATAAAGCAGTTTTTGAATTTTTAAAATGGATTTAACAAACAAAATTTAGTTTAAAGTAAATACGCACTTATTTTTTGTAATGGAAATAGGAAAGTCTGGTCACACTCCTGGTGACGGTAAATGCTCCTCTGACGTTCTATACCACCCACCGCTAAACAAGAAGAAGCAGAAGAAAGCTAAATGTAGAGCTGTTATCACGGTGGAAGCACCGAAGTGGGAGAGTAACAAGCAAATACCTGGACAGGTATGAACATTGACCCGGTGTTCACTGGCTGGTGTGAGCTGAAAGACGAGGAGGGATGTCCAACCCATGCTGATTTTAGGCAGATTTTTGCCCTGTCATTGTTGGACTTGTAAGTACATGATGATTTATTCGAACAGAAACATGATCAGACTGTACCTTATCAGTCCACATGGTTTATTTGTCTCTCAGGACGTCATGACAGCTCGCTTCTCCTCCCTCTGTATGTCAACAAATGCACGTTGGTGTACAACAGTGCAGTAGAGGTCCCTAGAGTGCTGAAAGCCAGAAACTTACATAGTGCGGCTTTATCTGTTTTTTTTAGACTTTGTATTCGCAATAGCCTAGATGTCAGTCTAAAATCAGTTGAAATATGGACATTAGACCACAACACTTGCCCACTCAAGGTCAGGACAGCGATGATAAGCCTGGACCGGGAAGTAGGTGTTTATGATTATATTTTTCATTTTTAACATTAAATATATTTTTGGTGTTGTACTCAATTGAACATAGGATAAAAAGGGTATGCACATCACTGTAGCCTGTTTTTGTTCACATTTTACATAACACCCTAGCTCTTTTGGAATAAGACTTTATAATAATTTATTGTACCTAAAGTGTAAAAGAGACCACAGAGTTCTTATTATCCCTTTTCCCTTTAGTTCTTCTTCTTTTTGGTGATCCTCTTCGCCTGTGAAGTGGCCGCAGCCATCTGGGGCTTCATGAACAGGGACACAGTAAGCATAAAACACAGAGAAGATTGCACACTGAATTCCTCCTCAGTCCTGAATATTTGATGTTTGCATTGATTTTCCACCTCTGCTCCACTGAAACCTCCTCTGCTTGTTGTTGTGTCTCTAAAAACAAACTCATCCGACTGCCCACAGATCTCCAAAGAACTGATCAACTTCTATGACTCTGCGTATATCAAGGCCGTGGACGTCTCAGGGTCTCCCAGTAAAGACTCAGCCATTAAGGTGCTCGATGTTTTCCATGCTACGGTAAGTAATGAGGAAAATTATATTAATTTCTTTAATCTTTGGTGTGGTATAAGCATGAGCGAGCTGTCCCGTTTATACTGATATGAGTCTGATCTGATGATGTGTTCTGTTCAAGCTGGACTGCTGTGGCAAAGGGGACGACACCCCTCTGTTCAAGCAAGTCGTCAGTACTTTGTGTCCCAGGAAGACCGCAGACGATTTTTTTAAGTCTCAGGTATGAATACTTCTCATCTACACTCAAAATATACCTTAGATTTTTTGAACATGGAAGCAGTCTTGGTGTTACTGTTCACAGTTTCTGAAAACGACCTTTGAAGACAACTGATGGAGGCTATTAAGAATGCAAAAAATCTTAAAAAATTACTGAACAGTACAGTTTGATGGTTTATGGCTCAATACGCACATGTGAAGTGTGGTACTTTATTTTATTAGCACAAACAGATGTCATTGATTATTGTCCTTTTCTCTCCGTATTTGTGCTGCTGTGTTTGAGCCCATGAGTCAGAGCACAGGGATGAGTAAACTCCTGCTGTGCTCCTGCTAAAGCTGAGCCAAGAAACAAGCACTCTTCTGAAAGGAGAGGCAGCAATATGCATCCGCATATTTTCAATATAAGTGACTCCTCATTGATTGACATGTGGTCAGAGTAGAACTATGGAACCTTGGGTTGTCACTAGGGCCCGACTGATATGGATTTTTTGAGGCGGATGGCAATACCAGCATTTGGTGGGAAAAAAATACTGATTACTGATTATTCGGACGAATAATTTTAAAAAATATATATAAAATGAATTTGAAATAAACTGTGGTCCCAAAGCCCAACAATGAATATATGAATTACAGGACGTAACAGAACATGTTATGGTTTATAATACTTTGTCCTTTAGTATCTGTTTAACTTTACAACAGAGAGGAAATTTAAAGTACAAAAACATGCAAAAAAGCATTAAACCTCAGGGAAATTGATTATATAACCATAAAAAAGAGTCACTCCATATCTTGTTCCTCTTGTTGATGAAAATTAGAGGTAAGTTTTGGTACAGGTAGAACAACTTTTTAAAAAGTCCACAGGTAACTATGAGAGGAAAGCAACAAAATACTAGGGTAACATCCTTTCATAGGCATCTTTTGTTTTTCTTCTCTGCAGCTTTCAAGTACAACAAAAAGAGTGTGCAAGACTGCAGTAAATTCCTACTAATTCCTATTAATAAAATTAATAACCGTTTTAAATGAAAATATATAGATTATTTATTGACTCTGTCACATCTGCAGTGCCTTGGGGGCGCTGTTACATAACCTCACTTTTGACACCACTGAAGTGCAAACATTCATCAGGTTTTGAAGGGGGTAACATACACTCCAAGCACATCGAGGTATTTAATGAAACAGAGCATGTACTAACATTTTACTAATCCTGAAAAAAAATCTTAAAATAAATAAGCTGGTATGAAGTCAACATCAGCAAAAAGTAGTGTGTAAACACCAGCATATTGGATATTGGAAAAAGTCCAATATTTTTGCCTTCTTACTTATCTACAAAGTGTGAGCTTCTGTCTGTGATTAACTCAGTTCACTTAGTTTTTTCAATTGAGGTGCTTTTTTATTTCAATTTATTATTATTTTACATTCTGAGGCGTTTAGGCTAATTTCAGAACAACAAGGGGTTATTTTTTATATCTTTGGTATAAAAGTAAATTAAAAAACAGAGTAAACAGTAAACAGACTTTGAATAGTTTCTAAACTTCAACTTCTTAAGAACCTCTAAGATAATTAGCAGTTAAATGGGTTAGATGACTTATTTGAAAAGGGGAGCACATTTCAGTGTTTAAATCAGTAACCAACAACTTGATAAAAATAAAATTCTAAAAGCATAAATTTTATGCAATTTGGGTTATTGTGATCATCTACATCCATGTTTTATGTACCTTATGTCTCCAAGTAAGTTGCAATATCTGCAAAAAACTGTCTTGGCCCTCTTCCACACCCCATACGTCTCTAAATGTAACCGCAGTTGGATAATCACAGCACAGATGCTCTGATTATTGTAATCACTAAATTACAGTCAGAATCAGTAAAACTTTATTAATCCCCAGAGGGAAATCCAGTCAGATGCTTTCAAGGCAGCTTGTTAGCTCATTAAACATTTAGCGCTTTATAGCAGCTCTGCTGCATTAACCGTTCAGAGCCTGGTGCTTTGCTTAACTGTAGCCTCAATGTGTCTGCTTTTGTTTTCATTTGTTAGATTGTTGAGGTTTAAAGTGCGGAACATTAGATTGAGCACATCTGTTTGTATTTTCATTTTGAACTATAAATGATGGTCCAGTACATTTTAATTCGATTTTAATGTCGTATTTGCAAGCAACGTTTCTCTTTCCTAAGCAAGTCAAATTAAGTTAAATTTGCCTCATTCTAGAAATGTAAAAGCATCTATCCCAAAACTTCCAAGAGGCCTTAGGGCAGCTTTGGTGTCCAGACCTTGGTCTCTATTTGCCTGAGAGTTTTTGCATTTGCTCTGTTGAATGTGTAACCTTTTGGTTTA
>JAZDUH010000245.1:2317500-2410000 GCA_036419115.1 Scarus forsteni | reverse complement strand
CATGTGGAGGAAAAAAAACGTGAAAATCAGTTTATATATATTATATATTTATATATATATATATATATATATGTATATGTATACACATATATATACCATGTCATATATATATGATATGCTTATATCATCATATATTTATATTTTATCATCATTTATATAACATTTGCGTAGTACATCTGACCCATGTGTTCTATCATACCTACATGCTTTCTTATGTCTATGGGTCTCGCAGCAGCGTCAGCCTTTATGCTAACCTGGTGTTCGCGAATTAGCATAAAAATCATTTAAATGGCTAGCTAGAGATGTAAAAAAAATGATTAATTCGAACTTTTCGGGAAAAATATATTAACCAGATACGGTCATTTAAACTGAGATGCTCTCTTCTTAAGCTGTATGTATGCTCGCCATGTATGCGCCAATCGGTCGTAGCGGTCGGCGAGGCGTCTACTCTTCTTGGTTATTGTCTTGTTAACAAGTTAGCGTAAAATCAGGATGGACAAAGTCAAGGATACCACCAACAGCCGCAACAGTTGAGTGTTTTGCTGTCAAAGATGACCATATTTTGTTTATTTTATAAGAGAGAAGTCCCAAGGGTCTGGTTAATATTGTACTTTGTGATTTCATGTTTCTTTTTTACAGGCATAAAGACAGATCTTAGCCTATTGATGGAGTGTCTGAAGTCTCAGATGAAATGTCCTGATCTACAAAAACAAGCTATTCTCACCATTCACTCAATCTGTGAAAACAGAGGTAACAGTCAGTCTCTTGTCCTCATCCATATAAAATGTATAAGTGGAATACTGTTTGTCACATATCTAAACTTCCTCTGTCTAATGATCTTTATTTCAGAGGATAATGTTGACACCCTTAGACAAATGGGAGGTGTGGTATTTTTGCACAACCTGTCTAAGTCCAGCTGTGTTCATTCAGATGTGAAGGAGACTGCACTTTTCACTCTGGGCACCCTGGCTGAAGCTAATGGTAGGCCTCTGTGGATGGGTATAAGATAGTAAAGGGTGGTCTTTTCATGGTTCTCATATTAACTGCCATATCTCTCCATTTAGTGTATTGCAAGAATTCCCTGTGCAGAAAGGAGACATTTTCAGATCTTGCTCGTTGGTTGATGACAGAAGACATCTCGCTGACACAGAAGAGAGTTTCTGTCTATTTGCTGTCCGTGTTGGTGGCCAACAACAGTAAGAGCAAAGATTAACCACTGGAATATACATTATACTCTAAAATTAGAGCCACAAAAGCTGCTGAACCATTGAAAAACAGGAGGCAGAAGGCATTTCCACTTAAGAACAAGTTTTATAAAGTTTGAGGAATTGATATAATATGTAGTTCCCCTTATTCGTTTAGCCCAGGGATCATTATTATTTGCAAAACAATGATCTCAGGCTTTTGTGAGAGGTGGTCAGCACAATCAACATACAAAAAACAAATTGAGCTGTTATCCATGGGAGAGCAGGAGGCAAGGCAAAGGAATTTTATTTATAGAGCATCATCTGTGCATTGAGCAATTAGTAGTGTTAAAACACATGACATCAAGAGCATTAATACATAAAATTAGCAAAGGCAGGACTGTTGGATCCAAAAAATAGGAAAATGCCAAGGATAAAGGGAGAAATAAAATGTAAAAACTAGCGATACACAATATTATTGGACCAATATCAGTATCAGCAGATATTTGCCCAAAAAGTTGATTATTGGAGCTGGCAGAACATGACTGAACATTTTTGCAAATATTTTACAGACGAGATTTTGTCCATACAAATTGGCCACATTCATCTATATATTGGCTGTAATATTGGCAAAATGCAATATGTTCTATGATGGTTTGCCTCATCATCAAGCTTTTATAAATAAGTGTCATTCATGTAAGAATAAAATGATATTTTTCTTGTTTAACATCTATTTCTAACACAAATGGGCTATTGACATGAAAGAAACAGGTCAGTTTTTGGTTTAGTAAAGACTTGGTGCTCTTGACACACAATATTGAGGAGCTTAGAAATATCCTTATTGGATATCAGCCAAAGTCCAATATTGTATATCCCTTGATAAACAAAAGTACAGAGGAAATGAAAGGAGGAGAAAAATAAGAGCAGACTGAATGTAGATGAAGGCAGTGGAGACATAGTCAATCAGAAGATTTGACTGAATATTTTGTAAATGTTGATTGCAAATCCTTCGTCTGTCTTTGCCTTCACAGAATCAGGACAAACTTTAGCCCAGACCACGGGCTGCCTGGATATTCTACTTGATCTTTTCAGGTATTTAGTGATGCCTGGCACAAATAATCTAATTTTGCCATGAATCTTTTGCAAGTTTCGTAGGTGCAAGTATGTCAATACCTAATGAATCAGACTGAAACAATCACATGTCTACACGGTTAAATGTGTTTTTGCAGGACCGCTTTCCCACTTTCCACAGCGGCCACTTTGAGAACAGTCAATGCTACTCAGATCTACCAGCTTTGGGCGTCCGTGTGTGGGGCTCTGTGTGGCTGTGTGAACAACCCTCAGAACGGTAAAGTCAGCTCTGGATTTGTGCCTTTTTCTGGGAGGGGTAATATGTTATCATTACTGTACAGACAGTTAACACCTCCACAAAGGAGGTTATGTTTTTAATGGCACTTGTTACTTTGTGAACAGGACATCTTATGGAACTCATGAACAGATACTGATGACATTTTTGGGGAATGTTAGTCATGGCACAAGAAAGAAATAACTAAGTCTGAATATAAATCCAGGAAATAGATTTGATGATAACTCCGTTCACTCTCAACAGATTTTCATGACATTTTCAGGGGATGTTGTTTACGGCACAAGGACGGAGTGATAAGATTATGGCAGTGATCCAAACCCTGATGCAGATTAAGAAATGTTTTAATTGTTTTTAATAGTGTGAGACAGGACAGTTTTCCACGTTTGAACATGAGGTTAAAGTAAAATCACTGTCAAAGACAGAAAAATACATAACAAAACAAACAGACATTATCTAATCACATTTTCAAAAAGGAGTGGGATGAAGTAAAAACTTATTAATTCCCACCCTTTACCAAACAATTAATTACAAACAAATGCAGATGTAATGCACTTTACTGTACATATACTCATGAACAACTATGTCCATGCACCCTTATTTCATGCTTGGACATTGCAACAGAAAACTTCCATCCACAATAGTAAATATAATTTCACACAGATATACATAATTCTCATACTATCATTATATTTTGATAATAACCATATAATATTATCAGACTAATTAATTCTAATTAATTAATTAATTAATTCTCTTAACTCAACCACAGTGATGGAAATGACTTAGTGGAGGTTTGAACTCTTGGAACACGTCAAGGGTTTTAATTTTATTCAATAAGCACTATGTGAAGATCGTATCAGGAGTAAAGTCAAGACTATCTGTTGATTCTTCTTTTGTTTGTGTTTCAGAGGAGGGGCAGCGTATTTGTGTTGCAGCTTTTCCCTTGATTAAAATCTGGCTGCAGAAAATTGCTTTATCAAGGGCTGAGGTGTTCCAATCCATATGCTCCTTCATAGCCACGACAGTGTCCAACAATTGTGAGTCAAAAGAGGCAGAATTTCTTCTTTGAAACCTGAAGTCTTCATCTGAGAGTGAACCTCAAAATATAACATGAAATCTAAGTAAAAACTCTGCCTCGTCTGTTTTTGCAGCTGCTGTTCAGGAGAGTTTTTCTGTCTCAGGAGGTCTGGAAAGCCTCACTCTTGCTCTGGTTCATCTGGCTACTGCTGCAGACTCGAGCTTGTTGTCTTGCCAGCTTTCTGTCACAATATCCAAAACCCTGTCAGCATGCATCACAGATAACTGTAGGTGACATTAAAACCGAACTGCAGGTCTTTATGCCCTCCAGTAACCTAAGTTACATTTCTCCTTTTCAACATCTTTTCTTTAGCGACTCTGGCTTCAGGCCTGGCCCAGTATGGTGTGGTTTCCCATCTCTTCTTCCTGCTGGTCAGCCCACATCTGGACCCTGAGGACAGGCTTTCTCTGTTACTCACCATGGGCCACTGCACTGCGGCCTCTGGTAACACCACACTGTCCTGTGCTGTCCTGTCCTGTCCATGTCGGACTTTTCTAGTTATATTTGTCAAAGGGGTTATGTTTTTGCTGGCGTATGTGAGTGTTTTTGTTTGTTCATGACCAGGATAACTCAAACGCCTACGGGCAGATTTGGGTGAAATTTTCAGAAAATGTGGGTCAAGCCAAATGAAAGAAGTGATAAGATTATGGTGACCCAAATCCGGAATAAGGATCTGTTAATTTCTTTAAGGATTGTAATTTTCTCAACATTGCAATATAGCACAGCTTGTCACATTTTCACTAATATTTTAATACGTTCTCCATGAATTCAATGACATTTTCTTGTAATGTTGGTCATAGCACAGGAGTGAAGTCGGGCTGGGTTAAAAAAATCAATTTAATTGATTTAAATCAATTTCCCATTAACTGGTTCATTATCGATCCATAAAATCCAACGATCAGTCTTTTAACTTGGGTAGTTTTTTCTTCTTTGGATGTGCAGATAAGCAGCCTGTGGTATCAACCCTGCTAGTCTCGTGTGATCAGCGTTTAGCGTTGCTTTCTACTGAACAAGATCACATGAGATGTTACTGCAAACAAACATGGTGGAAGCACTATATTGGCATCACTGGCAAGTTTAAAAGCTGATGTTTGGATGTACAGTATTTTAGATTTAACAAGTACAAAGGAAAATAGGAGTTGGACAAAAAACAAGTAATATGCAGAATATGCATTAATGCATATCATTAAAATATGATTAATGTAACTGCTTTGGGTTTAGTTCTTCATGCTAAAACAAATTTTAATGATGTACCAGGTCAAAAGGTCACTTTTTAAATTTACAGCACTATTTTATCTAAGATATCCCGGACTGAATAAATATCGAATTGAATTGTGAATCCAATCGATTTGAGACCTTGTAATATCAAATCGAATCGATCCAGGAAATCTGAATCGATGCCCAGCCCTAAGTGATTACATTTTGTTGGTGATCAGCATTTTTTTTACATTGCTAGATAGGGCTATTTTCCACAGTTTAGCTAATAACTTAATTAGCTCTCAACAGATTTTAATGATATTTTCAGGAAATATTGGTAATGATACAAGGGAGAAGTGATTCAATTTTGATGGGGTTCCGATTCAGTATTTGTATCTAGGATTAGTTAACAGTGTGAGACAGGGCAGTTTTTCCCATTTTTAACAATTTGCTTAACACTGTTGGATTTACCATGGTGAAGGTTTTCAATATTGGAGCACTTTTAGCTATATCTGAGCTTTTTATCTGTGTTTTAGCCACTGACCTGTACTTCAACATTCTTAGTGTATTCTTTAACATTGATTATCTATACTTTCTTTTAATAATTTCCAGTTACATGTACTGTCTGTCCACAGAGGAGCATCAGTCTCAGCTGGTGCAGTCTGGGGGTCTACCACTCATCATTACCTTCCTTGCAGAGGATGGAAATGAAGAGGTTAGGAAGGCTGCCACATTCATTTTGCAGAACTGCAAACAAGCCAGTAAGTAATTTAAACAGTCTAATGGGAACAAGGTATGTGAACAAAGAATTAGAACTAGTTGTGAACTGGTTACTCCTTGTTGGAAGTTTTGAAGATCCGATGTTATTTACCTCTTTGCTTAACTGAGCCCTCACCAACTCCATTCGCACAGCTCCACATCCAGATAATGCCATCAAGATGGACAGGGAACAGAAGTGGTCTGAAGTGTGGTTTGCAGGGCAGTGTACATTTTGTCTGATTTTAAAAAAGGGTTGAAACACCAGCAACATATTGAATCATATTTTGACCAAGCACAGCATGAAACATCAGGAGTGCTATGTGTTTGACCTTGTTGCAAACAAAACCTGGTTTAATATTTACAGCGAACACATGAATGTGCCATAATGTTCCATTTACAAGGAGAAGCACTGACTAAATAATGATTTGAACACAGACAGAAAACTGACATAGGAAGAAGATTTTTTTCATCCTCAGCCCTTCAAACCATTCAGACTCAAAAATCTTTCAAATAATCTTTAGTTTGATTAAGTAAGGGGGAATGCCAGGCAGCTAAAAAGGGAAAAATAGGGTTTAAGTGTGAGTTATACAAACTCTCCTGTTCATATTCACACATGCAGCTCACGCAGGTGAATCCAGGCCCTCCAGAGCCCACTGTCTGTCAGCAGGTTGAAACACAACAGCAGCTAGAGCCTAGGCTTTTACTGTTATTGTTTAATATGTGTTTGCTGTTTACATAGAAACTTGAAATTACTTTTTTTTCAAAAACTGGGTTTCTGTACTTAAAACAACGGTTATTATTTATTATAGAATAAAATATAAATGATATTTTTTTTCTTGCCTTTTAACTAAAAAGACTGTTCATAAGGGCAACAGGTTAATTCTAGTACAGAATATACTTTGATATTATTTCCAATGAAAGAATGTGTGAATAATTGGTTTACACTTAAACAAGTGTGCAAATATTGGCATATGGATTATTGGCAAATCCAGTTTCATGCATCTCTCAGTAGAGGAATGTTTGCTTCTTCACACTTAAATGTTCTGACGATCAGATGTTTGAGGATTTTATGCAGAGTATGAAGCACTCATGTGGAAGTTTCTGTCTTTGTCTTTTGAAGCCATGTCCTTTGGGGTGCCTGGAATTATCAACAGACAGGGTGAGGTCGAAAATTTGAAGGTCCACACTAACGCAAGGGGATTCAAGGAATCGGCCAGAGAGCTGCTGGACCGCATTGATCTGCTGGAGAGAAGACAAGCAAAGGTCAGACACATCTCCACACACAGCATGTATATGTACAGTACAGGCCCAAAGTTTGGACACACCTTCTCATTCAGTGTGTTTTCTTTATTTTCATCACTATTTACATTGTAGATTCTCACTGAAAGTATCAAAACTATGAATGAACACATGTGGAATTATGTGTGAAATAAATGAAAACATGTCTTATATATATTCCACCCTTTGCTCTGATTACTGCTTTGCAGACTTTTGTCATTCTCTTTATGAGCTCCAATGGTTTTCACTTCTCAGGTGTGCCTTGCCAGGGTTAGTTAATGGAATTTCTTGCCTTTTTAATGGTGTTGGGACCATCAATTGTGTTGTTCAGAAGTCAGGCTGATGCACAGCCGACAGGCCTATTAGACACTTTTTTTTTTGAACATTTTTATTCAGCTTATGATATTCCCACATCTCAAATGTTTAAACTCAGATATAACTTTGTGAGAAATATTTACAATCCGGCAAACATGAAGTATATATATAAAAAAATAAATAAAATAAAATGAAAAATATATATATAAAAATATACATAAAAAAATGAGTGCTGTCAGGCGATTAAAAAACTTAATTTAATTAATTACAGGATTTATAATTAATTAATCTAATTAATCGCATTTTAATCTCATATCTGCTTGAAATACCCAAATAAAGAATTTGAATTCCAGGACATTACAAAATTGTAGTGGATGATTAATCAAATGAATACACTAAAAAGAGAAGATTGTAAATCTACATTTTTATTGGTGACTAAATAAAACCAAAGTCAGGGCAACTTGTCTAGAAAGTTCTAAGCTCAATCAGGCAACTCAGATTACACTTTAAGTGTGTTTCATAAATCAAATTCAAAATAAGAAAAAGGTCGAGGACATCCAGCAAACCAATTAGGCCTGATGCATTATTAAAGAATATAGTTCAAATATAGATAAATAAATTCAAAAAATAAAACAAGACTAAGTCTTAAATAGGCCATTCCTGTTATCACCTGGGCTTTGTTGGTTTGACGCATGTCTTAAGTGACGTGCCACTGCCATGTACGGGTCCTCCAGCTGGCCAATATCAAAATGTTTGTGTGCTGTGATTAATCGCGATTAATTTTTTTAATGCATTAATTTGTGTGTAATTAATTAATCTAATTAATGCACTAAAGTGACAGCCCTAAAAAAATATAAAAATATATACATCTTCACCCATATAAAGAGGAAATATGAATATATATGTATATATATATAAAAAGATAAAAAAGGAAAAAAAGACAAAAAGGGGGGGAAAGTGTTCCTTTAAAGTGGACATCAAATGTGTCTTACTATAAATACATCAAAACACATCCATTATCCTTACACACATGTCTCATTTAATTGGGTATGCCTATTGACTCAAACAGTCAACCAACAAAAATACCAATACATTTTTTTCCTTTTTTTTTCCTTTTTCTTTTTCTCTCCTCTTTTTTCCTTTCCCTCCTCCTTCTTTCCCTTCCTTCTTTTCTTCCCTTTCCTTTCTCTTTCCCCTTTCCTTTTCCTTTCTTTATCCTTTCCCCCTTTTGTTTCCCTCCTTCCCCCTTCTCTTTTTTCCTTCTTACCTCCTCCCCCTCTCACTTTTCTCTCTTCCCATCCATCTTTTCACTTTTTCCCCTTTTCCTTCCACTTTTTTGTTCACATCTCTCCTTTCCTTCCACCCTCTAAAATGTAAATATCAATAAATTTGTCTTACTCTTATCATATTTTGAAATTAAAAATGGTGTTTTAAAATATCACATTTTTAATTTCCAACTGAACTCCTTCCAATCCTATTAGACACTTTAAAAATTATATCATGGCAAGAACCAATCAGCTAAGTTAAGAGAAACGAGTGGCCATCATTACATCAGTGAGAATCTACAATGTAATTAGTGATGAAAATAAAGAAAACGCATTGAATGAGAAGGTGTGTCCAAACTTTTGGCCTGTACTGTATATCTACAGTATACGTGCATTGCATGGTGACTCATGATATGTCCATCTTTTTCATCCATTAAGGTTGAGGATGAGCTGGAAGACACAGATCCAGTAACTTCATCCAAAGGACCAATACAACCATCTCTACCTTCAGTGTTTCCTCTGTCCCTGCAGCAGACAAGGGACATTAACCCATTGACCCTTGCAGCACATAGAAAAACCAGCACTCCAAAAGAAAAGGCTGACCACACCACAGAGTGTCATACTACAAGAAATATGATCATTAATGATAGTGAATGGAGGAACATGAGCTCCATTTTAAGCATGCAGGGGGAGAAGCCTAAAACCATCACGGGGGACGTGTGGTGTCCAGCATGTAAGGGCACTGGAGCCCTGATTACTTCCAACCTGCGACCACTAGAGGGAGGCAAAGCAAATGGATCGTCAAACAGGTCAGCAGAGCCTCTCAGTGTAGCTTTACAATCAGAAAAACTCAAACAAAATCATAACACATCGTTTGCTTTTGATGTAGTCAACCCTTTAAGCTCCCTGCAGCAGTGAAAAGCAGTGTGCCGAAGGAAAGCACAAAAGACAAAAATGAAGAAGAAGGTAAGAGTCAGACTTTACACCTCAAACAATAATAAAATTCTGGGTGAATCTGACTCCATATATGTTCTGTTTTCAGAGGTACAGGACAGTAAGATGTGTAATACTGAAACAACCATTTTAAAGAAACACTTGTGTTCACAGATACGCTGTGCAGGTAGGAAAACATTTTATCTCTCTGTGGTGTAAAGGTTGACGTGTCGTTCGTCTTGTTATTTATAGCAACCAGATAAATGGGTAAAGCTTCACTTTATCTTTGGGCTCTTTATGCTGTATGTTATTCTTACATTAAAACAGTTGTCCACCACTTACAAAGTCACTGATGGTCCTTAAAGTATGACTAAGCATGTAAATTTTCATTTCTCCATTGAGTATTGGTGTGTTACCACAAATATCAAACACCATTAATTTGCCCTTCAAATCCACATATTCTATCTGCTTTAAGTAACTCAGTGCTTCCCAAAGTGTGGTCTGGTGGGCAGTGGAGAGTCCGCTGGAGGATAGTAATATAGTAGTGGAGGTTGTTTATAAAAACAAAAACATTAAGAAAAAATGCTGATTTTAAATAATCCAAAAGCTAGATAACATTCATAGTTTCAAAAACTAACAAAAATAACCAGAGGATTATTTTTTAATCGTTTCTTTTGTCTGATAAGCTACATAAACAGACCCAGAACTGGGGTCTGATGAACCGAGGGCATTTCATTCATTATCTTTATACGCCACTTTCTCTTGATTTTAAGGAATTTGGGCTTTGGGAGATATGAAGGTTGCCAGGAAAGGGTCTCAAAGTCTGTTCAAAAAGAGAAATTTGAAAGAAAAACATCTGCTAAATAAATTCTGTTTTAAACTTCTCTTACAAAAAAGACGCAAGTTTGAAAATTAAGTTTTACTTTTAAGATTCAACCTGATGATGGAAGTCCATTGTTTTTATTTAGGTCTAATAAAGCAAAAGTAACTTATTGAAATGCAAAGTAAGCTAAGACAGCCTGTAACAGCACAGCCTACTTTGACTTTCACAAAAGTGTAACTGCTGGCATTGCCAATCCCAAATGACGGTGTAGGATTTGGATTGGCACCAGGGGCAGCCAATCAAATTTCCAGTGGGCCTGGACCCAAGTTTGGCAATGTCCTTGCAATGATAAACACGTTACTGCTCCCCATTTGGGGGGCATGCCCCACTATTTGGGAAACATTGCTTCAAAGGGAATGTGAGGAGTTTCTTAAGTAATTACAAAAAAGTCTCACTTTTAGATATATGCCTGATTGAAATACACACTTTAAGATGAGTTTTATAGCATCAAAATAGGTTATCTATAAATGCTATTCGGGTCGGACAGGGCTGGACTGGCCTGGATATTCACCTTGGGAACAAGACAATTAAAACTCGAGCAAATTTATATTATTCGGACACGTCTTTAGAGCACCGGGCTGTAAAGTAGAGATATGTAGCTGGCTACAATACTATGATACTAAGTTTTCCAAAAATTGCTTGTTGCCACACATTATAAACTACCGCTACATAACTAGAAAGAGATACATTACCTCGTCGCTTTGCATCCTGTAAGTTTTTTTTAATTTTTTTTAAATGTATTTTTTTGGGCATTTTTGTGCCTTTATTGATAGGAGAGAGACAGTGGATAGGCTTGTGAAAGGGGGTGAGAGAGTAGGGGAAGACACTCTGCAAACTGGTCACAGGTGGGATTCGAACCTGGACCGGCAGAAGCAAGTACATGGGGTGCCTGGTTGCTAACCACTCCGCCAAACCAGCACACCTTGCATCCTGTAAGTTGTTGAAGAAAGAAGTTGTAAAGCAATGCAGAGTTTTGAGGAAGGTCCGAGCTGCATTTTTATTAGCATCACAACAAACACACGCTTAGGTTGGGTCATGTCTTTTGGTGCGTTCCAGTTGTAGTCAGAAGTCGGAATTTCCGGGTTCCGAGTAGGAAGCTGCAACTGGAACGCCTTCGAAGTCTGAATTTCTTACTGGGAACTTGGTGAAACCTCGCCAACCCGAGTTGACAATCGAAGATGGATGCCCCCAGTGTGATAATCGATTTATTTGCACTTCTGACTGGGGTGTGTCGCTCTAGATCAGCTGTATACATAGTATTGTTAGAGTTATATTTACAAAAATGCTGCCATAGTGATAATCACATTCTTCAAGAGATATCTGTGAACAACAATGCAGGGCGTGCTAACAACAGCTAACAATAGCCTGGTAGATCGCCATGTTTTTTACGACTTCAACTGGAATGCCGATAAGTCGGAGATGATGTCACTCCCAGTTCTGAGGTTACTGGAATGCATCTTGACGACAGTCACCGCGCGTGCTCATGGGTAGCAGAGTCTTTTTGTTGCCGCAAATAGATTCTCCTCATAGCACCTTTAAATTGAGGATAAACTGGTCTAATCTTGGTTTGAGTTTTTGAAAAGCTAGGATCTGAAAATAGTATTAATCCAGATTATTCAAATCAAATTGCTTTTGATGAGGTTTTGTCCTAGTGTTAACTTTAAAGCCATCTCGTGTCTCATCCTGTACAAAAGCCTCTCAATCATCATAGCACTTATTTTCTTCAAAAGGTGCTAAAAAGTAAAAAAACATGAACATATCCAGACAGTGCAGTTGACCTGAGACATCTCTGTTTTTCCCCCCAGTCCATATTTTTTATGTCTCATAAGCACGTTATGATAAAGCTCATCTGCAGGAGTTAAAAAAAATCTGTGATCTTTTGTGAAAACATGAAACATGAGACTAAACTATCCCTTTCAGTGAATCGACCTGTTTACTTAATACTATGGACACAGATATCCTGTAAAGTGTAGTGTGGTGACGATCCTGCTGCCTCAAAGCCAAGTTTTTATTGAGCTGTTGTTTTTTTCTCTTATACTTTGTTAGTTCAGTTTGCTGATCTTTAAGCCAACATATATTTTTTCTCTTTGAGTGTTTTCATCATTTTTTTTTCCTCATACAGGTTGTGTTCTACCTTTTGAGGAGGTGACCAGTCGCACTTTTTCCTTCCTCCAAAGTTCCTGCAGACACAGCTGTGACATGCACAGAGTTCTCCATGAGGCCTCAGAGCGGTTCAGGACTGCTCGGTGCAATCGTCTGTCCAATAGAGAGGACTGGGGTAACTCTAAGCAGCAAGCTAACCAACTGTCTGATGAAGTTTCAGAAGCAGAGCCACAGAGAGGATGGAGAATCTGGAGCGGTGAGAGGCACAACATGAATCTTTCAGTTTTGAAAAACCCCAGAGCTGACCTTAAACTCATTTCAAACCCATTACATGGAGTCCTTAGATTAGAGTTTGGCAACTTTTGTCACAGGGAGGGCCACATTGACTCTGTTCTCCCTCCCACTGGGCTGAGTGATGGACACCTACAATTACATTATTCTTTTTTTTTTATTTTAACAAAGGGAGGAAACAGAGAACTTTCATCAGAATTTATTTTACTGACATACAGTTGTGGTCAAAAGTTTACATACACTTGTAAAGAACATAATGTCATGGCTCTCTTTAGTTTCCAGTTATTTCTACAACTCCGATTTTTCTCTAATAGAGAGATTGGAACAGATACTTCTTTGTCATAAAAAACATTCATGGAGTTTGGTTCTTTTATGACTTTATTATGGGTTAACAGAAAAAGTGACTAAATCTGCTGGGTCAAAAATATACATACAGCAACATGAATTAGCAATTTTGGTGACTTAGAAAGTTGTGTCAATGAAATGAGTTTCATAGCATGGCCTCTTAACTTCTTGTGAATGATTATGAGTGACTATAGCTGGGGACTTCTCTCAGGCCATTTAAATAGGGCCCATTGGATATAGACGCCCACAAACCCTACAATGGGAAAGTCAAAGGAGCTCAGCACGGATCTGAAAAAGGGAATCATTGACTATAACAAGTCAGGAAAGTCTCTTGGAGCCATTTCAAAGCAGCTGCAGGTCCCAACAGTAACAGTGCTAACAATTGTTTGTATGTATAATGTGCATGGCACTGTTTGTCACTGCTACAATCAGGAAGAAAATGCAAGCTGTCACCTGCTGCTGAGAGAAAATTGGTCAGGAGGGTGAAGAGTAAACCGAGAATCACCAAAAAGCAGATCTGCCAAGAATTAGAAGCTGCTGGAACACAGGTGTCAGTGTCCACTGTCAAGTGTGTTTTGCACCGCCATAGACTGAGAGGCTGCCGTGCAAGGAGGAAGCCCTTGCTCTAAAAGCAGCACCTTAAAGCCCAACTGAAGTTTGCTACTGATCATCTAGACAAAGATAAAAGCTTCTGGAGGAAAGTTCTGTGTTCAGATGAAACAAAAATCGAGCTGTTTGGCCAAAATTCCCAGCAATATATTTGAAGGAGAAAGGGTGATGCCTTCACCCCAAGAACACCATGCCTACCGTCAAGCACGGTGGTGGTAGTATTCTGCTGTGGGTCTGTTTTGTTGCCAATGGAACTGGTGCTTTACAGAGAGTAAAGGGGATTGTGAAGAAGGAGAATTACCTTCATATTCTTCAAGATAACCTAAAATCATCAGCTCGAAGGTTGGGTCTTGGGCACAGTTGGCTGTTCCAACAGGACAATGACCCCAAACACAAATCAAAAGTGGTAATGGAATGGCTAAATCAGGCTAGAATTAAGGTTTTAGAATGGCCTTCCCAAAGTCCTGATCTAAACCCCATTGAGAACACCTAGACAATGCTGAAGAAACAATTCCATGTCAGAAAGCCAACAAATTTAACTGAACTGCACCAATTCTGTCAAGAGCAGCGGTCAAAGATTCAACCAGAAGCTTTTGGATGGCTACCAAAAGTACCTAATTGAAGTGAAAATGGCCAAGGGACATGTAACAAAATGTTAGCATTGCTGTATGTATATTTTTGACCCAGCAGATTTAGTCACTTTTTCTGTTAACCCATAATAAAGTCATAAAAGAACCAAACTCCATGAATGTTTTTTATGACAAAGAAGTATCTGTTCCAATCTCTCTATTAGAGAAAAATCGGAGTTGTAGAAATAACTGGAAACTAAAGAGAGCCATGACATTATGTTCTTTACAAGTGTATGTAAACTTTTGACCACAACTGTAAATATTTTAAATTCAAACAAATGTAGCTATGCTTTTCTGTTCTTTACGAAGGTTACATAAGGAAGGGCTGCAAGACAGCGAGACAATGTACAATACACCCTAAAATATCAAGGAACATTTATAGACGTTTTCAATTCCTCTATTCAACTTTTACAGCAAATATATAAATAAATGGATTTGAATTAAAAGGGCTATTTGGTTAAATTATGCTTCAACTTCAACTTTATTATAGTCCCATGGGAAAATTGTTTTTCAGCAGCAGGCATCAGCACACAAGTACATGACAACACACAAATCATACAGACATAAAAAAAAAACAGGATAAATCCTGAACTCAAGTGAAAAAGGACGGCACCCAAACCACAAAACCCTAAAGACCAAGAGTCAGGCAAAACCCATAAAGTGCATACAGTCATCAAAGTGCTGTGCAGTAAATAAATAAACAGTAATGATGAACATACACGATAAAGCAGATAAAAAGAGATTCAATAAATAGTCTAGGATTAAAATCCAAAAGTCGCCAATCAATTCCATCCACAAGATGCACAAAGCACAAGACAAGAAAAACTAGTCAGGCCAATGAATTGAGGTTTTCAATAGCAACTGGAATAAAAGAAGTTCTGGTTCGCCTAGTTTTGGTTTTCGGCATTCTGTAACGTCGTCCAGAAGGGAGAAGATCAAATTCAGCAAACAGAGGATGGTCAGGGCAGTTAAGAATTTGTTGGGCTCTGCTAAGAATACGTCTGCTGTAGATATCCTGCAGCTGAGATTGCTGCACTCCGATCACCTTGCTCGCTAATTTGACCAGATTCACAAGTCTGTTTGCTGATGTTAGAATGTTGTGTAATCCTCAAATAAATCCTAAGAAATGTATATTTACACATGGCAGCAATAAAATAAGGGTCTACTACATTTAAAGATGCACACAGTGGGTTTCCCAGTCCGCGGTTTTACAGTTTGTCCCACTGCAGGCCATAAGTGAAGAGAGGATTTACTGATTGTAGAAGTATATTTTCATTTCAATCAGAATTATGCACAAATTCTTGCAAAACTAGTCTTACAATATGAATTAGATCCATTTATACTAATGTAATGGAAAGAACAACACAGACACCAGTAATCAAAGAATACAATGGATATTTTAAATTATAAATTATGACTGCATCAAGTCTTTTAAGAATTGTGTTGGACTGCAACTCCAGGTGAAATGCAAAGTGGAAAATGGAGAAAAAAAACACATGTTGCTCCTAAGCTGCAAGTTGCCCACCTCTACAGTAGATTGTTGTTGCTGTCTTGTTTTTATAAAACTAGTGCATAGAAGAGGTCATAAAAGGGATTCAAATCTATTACATTATACTCCACATCTAACATAGTCACCTGTTGTCTTCAGTAGACTACACACCATGCTTATGTCCATCAGTCCTCAGAGGATGTTTTTGACTCTCCATTAGTCAGAACTAATCAGCCTTTTACAGAACTTTGTGATTCTCTATAAATTCATATAAGCTGCCCCTCCCCCTTTCTTCGGAGCACAGCTCTTAGCTTCACTGACTGTGGGTGGAGATACTGTTCCAGGTGAGAGGCAGGTATAATCGCTGTGTAATGTTACAATGAGCCTGGATTCTGTGCAGCCTTCCAGGTGTCATGTTTAGAGACATAACTTGACACAAACAAAGGAATGGGTTGGTTTATGTTAAATTTTGTTTATTGGTCAGGATGCCCAAATATTAATGAGACTGGGGATGAAAATTGGCAATCTGGCTATAATCCTTTGTATTTTCATGTAATAGTCCATTAATGTGTACTGTTCCTTTAAAAAATCTCAAACATCAATATGTGTTTGACTGGGCTTTTTAACATGCAAATTAGTTTATCCATTGGTAAAGTGAAAATAGAATTTGCAATCCGTGCTCCTTTCTCGGTTCTTTTGATTAAAAATGTAATATTCTTCTTGACAAATAGGGACAGTCATGAAGTCTGACAAAATCAATTCGAAACAAAAGGCCCACAGACATCCTCATGTCTTAGTCACTGCTGTGGTGACAAACTTATCACTTGACTCACCACAGGTCAACACTTAAATGTTCTCTCCTGTCTGTGCATTGTTGACAGCCATCAGCTCTTTTACTCATATGTGATTATCACAATGCTTTCTTCAGTTTTGATAAATGCCAACATTATATCAGTAAAAGCACAAAATTCTGACAGGGTCTTTTAGATATGTTGGAAAAGGCATTTTCTTTTCTTCTTTACATCTGACATGTTACTTATCTACCTCTAATGTAACACATGTTGTTGCTTTAACTGCGGCTGTACATTGTCTGACTTCCACTCTGCTTTAAAGAGGTGTGCCTAACTCCCAAACATAAAACAGCAGGGAAAGGAAAGAGCTTCCTGCCAGGCCGCAACTGCCAGCAGCACAATGGTAAGACTTATACAACACAGTGATTTTCATATAGCTCTCATACACACTCAAGTCAAATTTATTTATAACAACAACCATCAGGTAGGCTGTAACAGTGGAAGAAAAAACAGTTGAAATCAAGGCCACTCACATATACAGTACACAAATAGTAAATTATTTAAATACCAGAATAAATTATTTCAGAACTGAGGTGAAATTGTTATGATGAAGAAAACAGATCTTTTAACTGTACCAAATAAAAGATGCTTGTTTAAAAGATCAAGAATAGTTTGTTGAAGAAAATTTAAGAACTTATGCTGCGTTCACACCGCAAGCGACCCAGCTACCAAAATCGCGTCGCCCACTGAAGTATCGTCGTGCGTCCACAAATACCTCATTTTGGTCACTGTTGCCGTCGGCCGTCGCTCGGTGACGTCACTTCCGCTCCAGTTTCACCGCGATCATATCATATATCATATAATAGGATATAAAAGCGGAAATTATTCCAGCTGTATCCTTTTCATTCACTTATCAACCACAAAACACTGCAGCTGATGCCCTGCAGCAGCATCATCTGTGAGTTTTCTGCGGTCCGTCTTGGTGAAACTAATGTCCTCACTGACTAATGTTTCCCTCATGGACATAAATTGTTCCTCTGTAGTCCGGTTGAAAAACTGTCTGTCACGGGTATTGTCACACACACACACACCGCTGATTCGCTGTTGCTGCACAGCCACACACGACATCGCCTGAAAAGATCAACTTTTTTTAAACGTTGACATCGCGCAACGAGTGAAGTGATCGTCTTGTATGTGGCAAACGCATTGCGGGAGGGTTAACCCCGCCCCATGGCGGTCGTACATCGACTTTGCATGGAGAGTGATCACAGAGGTAGTACAAGTAGCGTGCAGTGCGAACGCAGAGTTACACTTAAGAGTATGAAATGTTTAAGAGTCATATTTTTACTTGCGAAAGGTCTTAACTTTCACAGGAACTTTTAATTAAATGGCCCATATTGTGCCTTTTTGAGTTTGTTTCATGTGTTTAATCTGCCTCCTCTTTATAATAGGCTACTTCTATGCACAAGACAAAAAGACTTCAGTATCAGGACTCTGTCCCTTTTTACAGCGCCAGAAGTTACCAAAAAAAGCTTGACCCCTGAATAGATCACTGTTAATGTACTTCCTTGCTTGGTTGGCATTTTAAGCTCACTGGCTCAGAGTGCCAAGCCCAGTGCTCACCATACTTCTTAGATGAAATGTAGAGTTGTTGACAACATGTCGCTGAGCAGCTCTCTACTATAAACCACAAAGTAGACTGTTGACTGAGAATACAGATGGATCAGGGGCACTCAGCACTCACACACTAGTGATTGTAAACATACAACAGCAGTCAGCAAAATCAAAAGATATGAAACTGTGGTCAGGCCGATAATAGGCTCTTTAAATTCATTCTAGCAGTGTCTAGTTTTAGGGATTTGGGGATTTTCATTTTTGCAAAGTTGCTTGTTCAAGTGACAATTCAAGGCCTCACTGGCTGCTTTTACATCCTCAGCAGACTACGAATGGCAGAAGGGGAAGCTGATAATATGAATGAATGAATGTTTTGAATGAATGAATGTTTATTTCGAACTTAAAATGGAAAGCGTACATATGTATATCTCTATACAAATCCAACAGAAATAAATATAAAAGGTGAGCAAAGGCAAATAGCAATTACAGCATTTTTCTACTATCATTAATCTTTGCAAGAGAATATAACAGATTCAGTTCGAAAAGGGTGTGGGAAGAAGTAACAAACTTATCTAGTCCCACCCCTTTTTTCATTTTAAAAATGTCATACTTAAATTCATCCTGAAGTCTCTTCAGGTCATAGCCATCAACATATTTAGCAACAAATGCAACAGCAAGCTTAGACAAATAATAGCCATAACAAGAAATTTCAAAACAAAGACAAAAATGACACATCACTGGATACACATACCACTGATGTTACTGATTTTCTCTTTGTTTTTCCATCTGTATCTGTTTAATATTTCAGTTTTAAAGATGAATTTAAACCTACCTATTGTTTTACATAATTTCAGTTCATCACTGCAGCTGCTCCATAATGTAACTCCTTTAACTGAGACACGGTGAAGTTTTATATTTGTTCTCACTGGTTGTTTTTTTAACATAAAATTTCCTCTATGTTGATGTTTGTCATCTCTTAGTTGAAAAAACCTTTGGATTCTGTTTGGTAGCATATGATTTTTAACTTTATACATAATTTGGATAGTTTTATAAACAACCAGGTCCTTAAATTTTAATGTCTTAAGTTCAATGAAGAGTTGGTTTGTTGGTTCTACAAATTTGGAAAATTTTAGAAAAACAAATTTGAGGAAATTTGCGTTAAGGGGAAAAATGTTGGATATGACTGACAGAAACATGGAGGACATTACAAAGGGTATTTGGGACAATAGTAAACATATTTAATTTTCAAAGAAATGCTTTAGGATTCAGTCTTTTTTGGATATGTTAAATTAATAACATCAGTAAAAACGTCCATTAAAATTTTTGTTTTCATGCTGATGCTGTTATGAAGCACTGTTCAGCACCCAGCCTGGACCAACCACTGTCACAGCTACATCTTGCTATTAACACTGCTGAATAGGAGTGTAAAAATATTAATGCACCAATATATCTCAATGATTTGGAGAGCAATACTTTTTTATATTCTATTGTGCAGTTGAGATATTTTATTAGTTAACAGTTAATGGTAATTTGGCACATGTGCTTTGTATGTAGTTCAGCTTATGGGCACTGAATAGCAGATAGATACAGGATTTCTTATTGTATTTCAAAATCATGCCAGAGGTTGCTCTTTTGAACAAAACTTCTTTGAACCTGGCTCAGGATGCTAAACTAGAAAAAATATTTTTAAAAATGATCTCAGTCATGTGTATGTGCATTTACTGTAAAAAAGGAGTACACATACTTCAGCCAATTCATTCCCTGTCTCTCTGTCTTAATGTCTGTAACTGGGGAAGAAAAATAAAGTTGAAACTACATTTTAAAAACAGTGTGGATTCTGAACACCACTGAAGTGTTAAAGAGGACGTATCATGCTTGTTTCTCCTTTTCACTATGCCAGACTAGGATGCCTGTAAAGCATTTCTGCCCTCAGTACAAGTCATTTAGTTCCTTCACTGCCCCACAATAGCGTTCTCAAAATCCTCATTTTAGGCCATTAACAAGGTCTCGTTGAAATGCTCGGATCTGAGGATGACCTAAAGTTACCTCGCAACGTCACAGCCCTTTGTGCTGATTGGTCAGTTCTATCGGGGGTAGAGCCAGCCTGTCCTTCTTCTTCTACTGTATTTTCCGGCAGGCTCAAAGCAGCGAGTGCCTATTGAGTCCCCCTACAGGCCAGAGCTGGTAATGAGTGACTGTGAGCTAGGGAACTATAAACCCCTGCTGGTGGATGTGTTCCTCGGTGATGGTTTTGGGGCTAACGGACATCACAGAGGAGGAAGTGTTTTATCAGATTACTCCAATAAAAAGAAAGGTACCTCGTGATGTCACGACGTTTGAAATCTCGAGGACATCTCGCAATGAACTATTTTCAGAGGCATCAAATCTCGTTCTAGGATATCAGAAAAAATACAATATCTCATTTTTTGAAAATTAAGGGGGTGTAAGGTCTTGTTTTCAAATTTATTCTATTATATGTAAGTATTGAATCATGCATCAGCATGATATGTCTCCTTTAAGAAATTATTCTGTTCAGAAAGATCATAATGTATCATCCTGCCCTGTAGTATCACAATGTATTGTGATATACCCTATTATTAGCCCTTTATTGTGTCCTGAATCGTACGATCAGATTATTTTCAATACACATTCCCACAGTATTTTTATATGATTGGAAAGCAAACTGAATGCTGATTTTAAATGTAAGGTTAAGCCAGTGATGCTGTTGTTAGTGTGTGCTTCTCAGGAAACGGACACGAGGTCTGTTCCAAGCTACAGATATCTTGTTTTTTTAAATTTTTTTATTGAGTTTCTGTCTTTTTCACCTTAGACTCAGTAGATGGTGAAAAACTCAAACTGAATCTGGACAGTCTCTTGACTACAGAGACTGTTTAGCCTCATAGTACTAGATCACAGAGCCTTAAAGTTTATTATTAAGGTACAGTTTTGTCACTTCTCATTTTCTGTGTGTTATGCATGAGTCGATCATTTTTGTGTACACTTTAACTTAAACTGGAACATCCTTATATCCAAAGCTGTAGGTCTTCTGTTGTACTTTATAACCTTCCTTAGCCCAAAGAGTATGCTCACAGCTTATTGTCCTGAGACCTGTTCCTGCTGTTGTACTGAAGGTCAGGACTAGAGTGGGGCAAAAGGTGTTCAGATTCACTGCTCCATTTGCTTGAAAAAAATCGCTAAAACCTGAAACTTACAAAGCAGCTGGTTTCATTTAAAGTTGTCAAGAGGATGTTTGATGATTTGGAGGCTGATATATCTTCTTGTTTATTTTCAGTTGTTGTCAATGTTGACAAGTATTAACTGAGCAACTCCTTATTTTATGATGTAAAGTTGTCCTGTACCCGGTATGCTGTTTGGATGGATAGCTGCTTGTTTTTGTAAATTGTGCTGCTGTCTGTGATGGCAAGAGCACTTTTGATAAAGATATTTTTAATCCCAACAAGATTTTTTTCCTTCAAGGTTAGATATTCTTTTGTAAATAATTAAGTACATTCAAGAAGTGCTCCTTTTACAAATCCCAATTCCAATAAAGTTGAGATGTGTAAAAATGTAAGTTAAAACCGAGTACAATGATTTGCGAATCCTTTCTGAAGTACACTCAACTGAATACACTACAAAGGCAAGACATTAAATGTTCAAATTGATACTTTGTATTTGCAAATATTCTCTTATTATGAATGTAATGCCTGCATTGAATAAATGGCAAGGGTAACTTACACATCTATGAAGGCACTAGGGATGGAATGAAATATCGTTTGGCGAAATATCGAGATATAGAATGTGACGAAACGCATCGAGTTTGGAAAAAATGGATCGCGAAATAAAGACGTCACATCCGGTAACAGAAGTGACGACAGCAAACATTAGCACCAACTACCTTGCCTCCAAAAAGCCTAACGATGGAGTCAAATGAGGTCGAAATTGAGGACGCTCCACCTGAATACAAGTCATCTGTCTGGCAGTATTTTGGCCTTCTCGTTTAAAAAGACGAAGACGACAATAGAGTAACTGACAAGACTAAGACGGTGTGTAAACTTTGCTATGCTGTCATTCCGTACACTGCCTCCAACACACCAAACATGACCCACCACCTTCAGCGTCACCATAAAAATGTGAAGATGACCCCAGCGAAAACGAGCCTAACGCTCGTTAGTATACACTCTCTCTAACCTCTCTCGGGTTAGAGAGAGTGTTATTGTTTGTGTTTGGCCTGTAAGGCCTTGTGTTTTCCTGTGTGCAACTCAAACAAAAATAAATAAGTTGTAATTACACAGTAGTATTTTTTCTTTTTTACATTTTTGATATTGTATCATGACGTATCGTATCATATCGTGACCCGGGCATATCGAGGTGCAGTGTATCGTGAGTTTAAGTGTATCATCCCACCCGAGAAGGCACCATTAAGCCATTACTGGTTTTGGAGCAACATATGCTCCCATCCAAACAACATCCCTGCTTATTTTAGCAAGACAATGCCAAATCCACATTCTGCACAAGTTTCAACAGCATGGCTTTAAAGTGAAAGAGTGCAGGTACTAGCCTGGCCTTCCCACAGTCCAGACTTGTCTCTCATTGAAAATGTGTGGTGCATGATGAAGTGCAAAATACAGCAATGTAGACCTGGGACTGTTGAGCAACTGAAATTAGGACATCAAGCAAGAATGGGTAAGAATTTCTCTGACAAAGCTTCAACAATTACTGCCCTCAGTTCCCAAACACTCAGTGAGTATTGTTAAAGGAAAGGGGACGTGTGACAGTGGTAAACATGCCCCTGTAATAGTTTTTTGTAACATGTTGCAGGCATGAAATTCAAAATGAGTGAATATTTACAACAAAAACAACCAAGTTTATGCGCTTGAACATAAGATAAAGTATATGTCTTTGTGGTGTATTTAATTGCATGTCGGTTGAAAAGGATTTGCAAATCATTCTGTATGTTTTTCACAATGTCCTATTTGGTTTTGAATTTACAGTTGTGTAAAATTTTACTAATATGTCTGTACTTTTACATCAGTACCATAATGTTGTCCCTGGGTTCACAAAGTATGCAGACTTCCTGTTTCAATTGTTTCTTCTTCCACCTTTCAAAGGCATCATTTTGACTCCACTGCGAAAAGGAGCGACAAATGGTTCAATGACCTCTTACACCAAGCCAGGTGTGTGACACTATCACTGAATGTTGGCCTCTATATTGTCTCTTATATAAAAGCTGCATTTCCTCCCATTTCTCCTCCCTACAGGTCCAGGCTCGACTTCTCCAAAAAAGCCTCATCAGCCCATAGGTAAACACTCAAAACCAGAACTTAGTATTTACAGCGGATTACTCCAAGTGTGCGTGTTTGAATGTTGTGATTGCGAGCCTGTGGTGGGAGCTGTCGTCCGCTGTGTGTTGTTGGCAACAGACAATCCAAAGAGCAAGAGGAATGTTGAACTGCGGCCAGTGATCTCACAGCGCAGGCCGAAGCTGGTTCAGAGGCGCACAGCTGTATGAAGCTGTTTCACACTCTGTAAAACACACTGTCTGTCTGTCTCAGTGTGGGTATGTGTGTGTGACAGAGGAGAGAGACAGAGCGAGGGTGTGTTCTGATGCTTTTGTCTTACACCAGTGACATGGCACTACCATGTCACTTACATAACATGTGGAGGAGAGACACTCGAGTCTTGTCCATGTAATGATGTTAAATGTTTTGCGCAAGCATTACAATCACTGCACTGTGCAGGAAAAGTTGATTTATTTTGAATTTCTTTGTTTCTGTTTTCCATCCATCTACCTCTGTGCTGGGTTACAAGCCCTCAGTTACACTTCGAGTGGCCTAAATTTGCTCTGAGAAGCTCTGTTTTCCTCTTGGACTGTCAGTCTGAGATTTACTGTATCTTTATACCTCTCAGCCAAATGTATTTTCCAACTCTTGGTCCTCGTTTGAGAAGGTTTATAGTTTTCTTCCACGGCACAGTTTTCTTCAGTCTCAGTCCATTTTTTCCCCTCTGGTTTCTTTTTTCAGTTATAGTGTTACCATCTTTTGTCTATTCTTTTGTTTTCTAGTCCTTCATCATCGGTCCTTCTCCTCCTGCATCGTTGTTTTTGTTCTGCAGCTGTATAAGCCACAACTGGTGATGCATTATCCCTTTACTGAGGAGAGCAGGGCAAGAGAGAAAAGAGTAATTGTCTCTCTGTAAAGTGAAGTCTGAGGCCAGTTTATGAGTGGAAAAAACACGCCATTGTCTCTGTTTTTTTTTGTACACTGACATAACTTGTTCTTGTTTCAAAAACAGAGAGGAGAGAGGGAGATAACAGCAGACTACCTGCTATTGATGAGATGAAGACTCACACAGATCACACTTCCACTGTAAGAGTTAAGCCCACTCATGAGTATTTATCATTCACAGGGTTATAGTGCTGTGTGTGCATGCAGGAGGGGATACAGAGTTTACATATAAATGAGATGAAAAAGGGATATTTTCCATAATGAAAACAAAGTAAAAATAAGGCTCGGAGCACTTTGAAGGAGACTTGAAACTATTTACAGACCTACATACGCCATCAGACTACAGAACTGAATACAACATCTTAAAATGTGCAATAGTGTGAGGGACATCCGAGTTTACAGAAGGCTCAGGGTGTTTTTTGTAGAGAATTTTAAAACGTTTGGTTAAGTTGATGTTCGTCATATTTTCAGGTAGCTTTCTTCATGAGATTTGTGCATGCATTGCAGACTGAATCCCTAAAAATCCTGCTAGATTTTACTGGTATTTTTTTATGTTAATTTGATGCATATTAATCTCTTAAAGTGAGGTTTTCAAATGAGCCCACATTGAGTGACTTATCCACTGTGTTCCTTGACTTCTTTTAAATATGTGCAAATAAAATAAATAAATAAATAAAAACTAGCCTAATAGCTTGGTGAGCCCTTGCAGAGCTATTTATGGCAGGTGAATATCCTCTTTTCATTCGCCTAAACAGATGAGCTGCATTTTGAAGATGAGTGGATTAAAAAGGAAAATGGTAAGAAATCTGAAATTTATGGACAAATAAGCTATGATACTTTAGTACTTTAGTACTACTTCCCCTTTAGATCAGCCAAGTTTGAGTATTATCTTACTCTGTTCCTCTAATGGTATGTCTGCCAAAAAATACATTTGTTATTCATAAATGTAAACCTATCAGAGTTGTAACAAATGTCAGGAAATAGTTATATTTAGGTACTTAAGCTCCATCAGTCCAGTTTCCTGGTGTTTAACCATGTCATATTTAAAAAAGAAATGCTCAAAGTTTCACTAGTAACCAGCAAAGACCAAAAAAAAGCTCTTGTCAGCACAACATTACAGGATTTTTGTGGTTATTTTGGTTTGTTAAAAATGGTTTGACTGCTCAAGTCCAATGATCATCTTATTCTGCGCACACAAAGTTCAAATGTGAAATAGTTATTAAATGATTTTCATAGCGTGATGATATAATTTGAAACCAATTGCTGCCCAGAGGTTGGAAAATCTGCATGATATGCTTCCCAGAAAGCCTGCAAGTAAAAATGCAGAGTGCTATTAATGAGCTAAAATTAGCTGAAGTATCAGACCGGTCTGGTAGCAGATGTCACAGGCATTCTTAAAGAGGAAGAACTTCTCATAAACATGTCTGCTTGCACATGCACTCTTTACCAAGTCGTCTATTTAAGACGGGTCTGTTTGTCAGAGCTTTTTAGACCAGGGCCATGGCACTAGCAAAATCATGAAGGTTAATTTATTAAACAGATCAGTTCGACTCAGTTTTTGTAGCATTAATGTCACAAAGTAGTTCTGTCACAGCATCATTTTATGCATGACTCATATGAAAGAACAGTTTAAAATGGTTTAATAGAGAAAAGCAAAAGAAGTAATAGATAAATTAATGATATTACAGTAATGAAAATAGCCTTATGAAACCAGCACAATATTTGCAATAATTCTGTGAAATAATGGTAACAAATGATCTCTATCTAGATTATGTATGACAGCTAAAGTTATTGCACTGGCTAATGTATGTTGGTTATGACAGGTTTATTAACCCTGCACCTTTACATGTTTTTTACAGATTAAACATCTGTGTGAAATAATTCCATCGTAGTGGTTTATGGAGAGTCTTAGTCAAGACGACAACCTTTAGTCTTTATAAAGTGCCTTATGTTCTCAGTCTGGTGACACGCCTTCATCGGCCTCTACACCCAAACAGTAGAGAGAAAGAGAAAATATACATATTGGAGAAAACCAACAGACAAACAAATGAAACATAAAAATCAGACAACACATTAAATTTAAACATCTCAAATCCACTTAATAATGCAACTGGTAACACAGGAACCAAACCACAAAGATTATGACCAGGACGGCTAACGATGTGAGAAAAAAATTTAAAAAGTGGGAGGCACGATATTGGATATTTGATATCCGATATGCTGCTATTTCTGGACTCATTATCACAAAACAGATATTTGTTGTCTAAAGCACAAATTCTTTTTTTTTTGTGATCAAATTTTATAGATTTTCTTGAATGAGATCAACAAATTACCAGAACATTAACACAACAAAGAACAACAACAAACATGACAAAATGAACAATGAAACAAAACCCTACCCCACCCACCCAAGTCAAAAAAAAAAAAAAAAAAATAAAAATATAGTAATAATAAAATAAATAATAATAGTAATAAAACAAATAATGATGTTATAATTAGATGCAATGCCATCGGGATTATGGGTTCCCCCACAAGATACTCAGATCCCCTTCCTACCACGGAGAGAGAAACCAATTATGTACTTATATACATATCATTTATTTATTTTTCATTTAACCAGATAAAACCCATTGAGATCAGAATCTCATTTACAAGGGTGACCTGGCCAAGAGGTCAGCAGCACACGTGATAATTATACAGGTTCATGTTAAAGATTAAGGCAATAAATAGCAAATCACAACAATAAATATGGCAAGGCTCTAACTAAAGAAACATTCTAAATCATACACTCTAGGTGTATATTCCAAATACAGTATTTCAAGACTTTGCAGTTGAATGAAGAAAATCAAATCAGAAGATCCTTCAGTGACTCTGCTGCAGCACAAATTCTTTACGTAAACTGATTTGTTGCTTTAAGTGTGACAGTCCATTTTTGCTAGGAACAGATGTAAAATAAGAAAAACATTTAATTCTTGAAAAGGTGAAACTCTTGGTTTTAAATGTACCCGTGTGGTGATGATAAAGTAAATCATCATCATGCATTTGTTTATATTGCTAATATTACTGCTGATATTTGGCCGAATTAGTGGCTGTAATGAAACCACAGAGTGACAGTTTGCCCTGATATGTAAGTAAATATTAAAGAGAGTACTGTGTATCATGATAGTACACTTGGCATCAGTTGTGGTTGATAAATCAATAAATAAATAAAAAGCAAAAGTAAAGCTACAACTCAAGAACAAAAAAGATACTCATTTACTGTAGCTTGAGTTAATGTAATAAGTTGATTTCCTTCCCTGGAACAATGTAGAAATAGAGATAATAGGAACAGGTAGTTGGTATTTTGGAAAAAAAAAAAAACAATAACCTTGAAGCCATTCGCTTCAACTAGGGCAGGGTATCGATTCAGATTTTCTGGATCGATTCAATTCGATATTACAAGGTCTCAAATCGATTAGATTCACGATTCAATTCGATATTTATTCAGTCTGGGATATCTTAGTTAAAATAGTGCTGTAAATTTAAAAAGTGACCTTTTGACCTGGTACATCATTAAAAATTATTTTAACATGAAGAACTAAACCCAAAGCAGTTACATTAATCATATTTTAATGATATCCATTAATGCATATTCTGCTTATAACTTGTTTTTTGTCCAACTTGTATTTTCCTTTGTACTTGTTACCTCCACCAAAGAGGTTATGTTTTTGCGAAAGTTTGTCTGTCTGTCCGTCCGTCCGTCTGTCCGTCTGTCCGTCTGTGAACAAAATAACTCAAAAAGTCATGGACGGATTTGGATGAAATTTTCAGGAAATGTTCAGCATGGAAAAAGGAAGAACTGATTCGATTTTGGTGTTAATCCGGATTAGCGTCTGGCTGCCATGGCGAAAAATGTGATTTCTGTGAATAACTACTGAACTAAAATAGATATCACTACGAATCCAATTGCTAATTGTATGTTTTCATGGTCAAGGAATCTAAATATTTAGATGAAATAAAGGTAGGAGTAATATTTATGGTCAAAATGACAATATGGCTGAGGACTGAGGAGGACTGGCGGAGGTCTGCGCTCTCTGAGTGCTTTCTAGTTAAATCTAAAATACTGTACATCCAAACATCAGCTTTTAAACTTGCCAGTGGTGCCCATATAGTGCTTCCACCATGTTTGTTTGCAGTAACACCTCATGAGATCTTGTTCAGTAGAAAGCAACGCTAAACGCTGATCACACAAAACTAGCTGGGTTGATACCACAGGCAGCTTCTCTGCACATCCAAAGAAGAAAAAACTACCCAAGTTAAAAGATCGATCTTTGGATTTGATGGATCGATTATTAGCCAGTTAAGGGAAAATCGATTTTTCTAACCCAGCCTTAGCTTCAACGGTATTGCTAGGGGACAAGAGCCCCCTGTGATTAAATAGAATATTAAACAGGAATGTCGTATAAAATCAAGTCAATCAAAGCAAGTTACTTTAAAGTGGTGTCACCAAATCTGCACAGAGTATCACCTTTGGCAGTTCAGTCTAAAACTCTGGCTTTTTTCGTGATACAGAGTATGTGCTGATAGTTTGTGCACTCTCTTTTGTCTACTTGTGATAATAATCACTCTCAAATCCCTCTGCCTTTTGGCCTCTTGGCTGTGGCTTATAGAGAAGAAAGAGGAAAGACTTCACCAAGGAGGAGATCCATTACCTCCTGAGTGGAGTCAAAAATCTGGGATACTCCTGGAACTCCATCCTGTGGGCGTACCCGTTCCAGCCTGGACGCACCAACGTGGACCTGGCTATGAAGCACAGAAGGCTCATGGTAACAAGGAATTCTCTCCTCTGAGTACAATATTTAAACATTTGAGTTAAGATTGTCAAACAAATATCAACCGCTTTGTATGATGTTGTTCTCTGTGATCAGAAAGCCGGAGCCGCAGATGTTGCCTCTTCGTCATCCTCGTCCTGAGATCCCGAGGCAGGACATTTACAAATACTCTGATGTCTTTTTTAAATAGATTTATTTAAAGCATATTTACTCTTCTCTGTTTAAAACTATTTGAAAAAGAAGAGTCCTCGACCTAGTACAGACATAATCTATTCTAATTTATTTATTTATATTGTGTACTTAGCGTTTTATTAGTATGGATCTATTTTCTGTTCTTGAAGGTTGTATTTGTGTAATTTAAAACAACTTTTGGAGTATTAAGGCAGTTCTTTAGTTTTTTGACAGCATTGTTTTTGTTTAATACTTTCCTAAATTGGGTAATGTAGTTATATTGATCTACTAAGATACTGAAGTCCTATCAGAAATAATCAACATATGTTCAGATATAAATTATTTAATTTGTCCACCCAATACAAAGATATGAAAGTAAGATCTAGAGAGGTGTAAGGAGGGGTGGAGAAAATATTGATACATTAATATGTTGTAATGTTTTTAGTGAATTTTTTTTTATTTTTTTTATTTTTTTATAGATATTTATATTTAATATTGATATCATTTAAAGAAATGGGGCCATTGTTTTGTATTTCAGCATAGCTTCCAGCCCCTGGTTGGTAGCAGGCATTCAGCCTTTTGCCTTCTCATGTCTGTCACTTTAATTTCTGTTATTTCTGTACACCTGTAAGAAAAGTGAAGAGAAATGTGCAATGTCCATGGGCCCATATTTTGTATAAAACATTTAAAACAAATTAAAGGACCTTTTGCATATGTATTCTCTAGAAAGTTTGTTTTGAAAGTGATGATGAACTTCACTGATCCACCATTGGTTTTATCAATTAAATCATGATAGTTATCACCAGAAAAAATATTTCTGTTATCAGCAAAGATGTTTATAAATTGTTTTATAGGTAAAAAAAACAAAACAAATTAAGAGGAAGAGAAAGGGACCAAGAATAGGTCCTTGTGGTTCTCCACACATTAACTTCAAATAGTTTTAGTGGACAATGCGAGTGCTAATGGATGTCTTCTGAACCACTGCAGTTTTACCATCTAATACCATTGGAGCCCTTAATCTCTTTAAATATTTTAAATCAGAATTTTGTGATCAGCAGCAGCAAAACCTTTAGATACGTCAGTGAAGACCTCAACAGTAGCTTCATTACTGACCAAAACCGAAGAGAAATCATTTATCATTTGAAACAAAGACTTTCCAGAGAAGATATAAATCAGACACAACAGAGACATTTTACAGATAAATGTGCCACTTGTAACACCTTTGGTTGACAGGATCATAAACTGTTTTCCTTTAACAACAACACCTGACAGTGAATCACCATCATTGTGTGTTTTCATAACGACAGCGAGCCTGCCAGACTCGATTGCAACAGCACCGTGTGCTCATGAACTGTGGCAATAACGTGTCCCTGCCCTGAAAACTTTGGCAATCATTCATGACCTAAAAGTGACTCGTTGGATCAAATGACAGTTAATGCTTGTTTTTCTTCTAATTATCTTTTTAAAGTAGATTTTAAACAACTCATTTTCTTTTAATTGGAGTAACCTTTGAGGAAGTGTTATACTTAACTACATTTTGTACATTTAGTATCATGCTTTAGGCTGAAAGCCTGATCAAGTTATACTTTTTACATCGGCTGAGTGTTATGAAAACACTTGTGGTTTTGGCCCAGAGTCATTTCATTTATTGATTATCATTCAGATTTGACACGGCCTGAATGGGAACTGTTCAGGAGAAAACAACACATTTGGAAGAGGTTATGTCATTTATTTATCAAGCACCTCAGCGCACTGGGCAAGAGGACATCCTAGAGTTTTTAAAAATACAATTCAATATTTAAAGAACTTTCTATGTTTTTTTCTTGATTATTTTGTTTCAAGAATGGTTCTAATATCCTATTGTACAATATTTTAATGAGATGTATTTCTTCTGTAAAGTATCCTGTCTGATAATTATTATTACTATTTTTTTTTAAATGTATTTTTTGGGCATTTTGTGCCTTTAATGATAGTAGAGAGACAGTGGATAGGCCTGTGAAAGGGGGTGAGAGAGTAGGGGAAGACACTCTGCAAACTGGTCACAGGCGAGATTCGAACCTGGACCAGCAGAAGCAAGTACATGGGGTGCTAACCGCTCCGCCAAACCAGCACCCCCTGTCTAATTATTTTAACTGACAAAATATTTACTTTATTTATTTTTATAGCACCTTTAAAAACAGAAGTTTACAAAGTGCTTTAACAGACAGAACAAAGGCGGAAAACAAAGCACGATAAAATCAGAGTCAGAGGAAAAGGCACAGAGGATCACATTAACTAAAGCAACAAAATGAGAGAAAATATTATAAACTGTGGATTGAAACAGCTGGTAAAATGCATAATGGCAAGAAGGTAATAGGACAGTAGACAGATAATGGATTTCCAGATGCATAGATTAATTAAAGATTGTTTAAGGTTGACCAAAATCACATCAGGAAGATTTAAAATAAGAAGGCAGATAGAAGACTGGTAAAAAGGAAAATAGATAAGTAAATAAAACAATAGTAATAAATACTACTAGTAAATAAATCAATACATAAAATAAAGTAATGAAACTGGGTATGTCAAAACAATAAAAGACAGTAAAAATGGGAATAAAATAATGAGAAACCATGAGAGGGATACAAACAGCAGATAAAGTAAGTAAGTTAAAAGAGTAAAAAAATAAATAATTTAAAAAAAAGAATAAAATGATGTTAAAGCAAGTCTAAAGAAGTGGGTTTTAAGATGTGATTTAAAAGATGTCACTGATTTGGCTCGCCTTATCTCCTCGGGCAGGGCGTCCCAATGCCGAGGAGCTCTTACAGAAAATGCTCGATCACCTTTAGTCTTCAGCTTCGACTCTGGAACAGCCAACAGGCCCCCGTCCGAGGATCTAAGGCTGCGGGTTGGCTCATAAGGAATTAATAATTCAGAAATGTAGGTTGGAGCCAGCCCAGTAAGGGCTTTAAAAGTGATCAGTAAAATCTTAAAATCAATTTCACATTTTAGTTGTTGTTATATGCCCCCACTGTGGGACTATGTTTTTGCCAGCATCTATTTGTTTGTTTGTGAACAAAATAACTTAGAAACTAATGAGCGGATCTAGATTAATTGTTTAGGGAATTATAGTCATGGCAAAAGAATGAAGTTATTAGACTGAGGTAGTGATCTGAGTCCAGATGGGGACCCAGGAACTTTTTAAGGATTTGTTAACATTGTGAGAAAGGGCAGTTTTTTATGTTATGGTTAATACGTTATAATCAGATTTTTATGAGTATTTCAGATAATGTTGGTCATGTTGCAAGAAGGACTGATTAGATCTGGTGGGGATCTGAATCCAGATACAGATGTAGTTTTTTAAAGGTTTGTTAACAGTGTAAGATAGGGCAGTTTTCCATATTTTTGACAATAACTTAACCGACTATGTTGGAAATGCCTTGGCAGAGGTGTGTGCTCTTGCAACTCTTCTAGTTTAATTTCTTTTCATGAACAGTGATCAGCTCAGTTAAGGATGGGCACTGGTACCAACACATCAAATACCTACCAGACTGAAACGCACAGATCTTGGTGCGTCACTCAGGTCCCAGTCAATAAAGGTCAAAACCAAAGATGCAGAGCCTCTTCTCTTGAGTGGGCTGTCCAGAACTGCCTCCAGCTAAAAAAATATATGAAACAAAACAAATATTAAAGGTAACAGAGGCTGTGGTTAAGGGCCCTATAGGCAAACTCTTTTCCCCTCTTTAAATATAGAGTTTTTTTAGAACTGTTCGGGCACTGGCACTGCTATAAAAGTGTTGATTTAGGACTGGTCAAATAAACAACACCCATTCCTATGATTTTCAGTCCCTAGAAATCCATAAAAATATTTTTCAGCATTATTACAAAAAATCTGATGTGTGAAAATGAATAAAAGCACCATAAAACCCCATGAAGTACTTTATACTATGTTTTTTTCTTAAGACCTCATCAACAAAGGGGAGGGGGTTACTTGTTTATTGAGCTGAGGGGCTCAGGAATGAATGGAATCACAAATACAGAGATCATGCTGCTTATCTGTCCTCAGTGTGTATCTCAGAGAAGCCCTTTCTGCTAACTGTATCTCCAACAGCAGCAAGCCCGACTGAGATCACTGTCTGCGGAGAGCCTCTCCCACTCCACCGGGACTCATCAGAGTTACCAAAACTCTGGGACAAAACTGCCTGCCATGCCTTCAGGCTTATTGGCTTTCATAGAAAGGTGTGGCTGGACAGGCTAACACACATTCTGGGAGTGGGGCTTAATGTGATTATGTCACAAATACTGCAGCACTGTGATGTTCTGGTATAAATGTTTTGAAATCTCTTGATAATGTGTCAGCTGGGACAGAACTAATTACATTCACTGATGTTTCTGCTGTTGACAACCTTTTCTTTTCTAAAATAGGAGCTTAAATTGATTTTATTTTGTTGAAAATATTGCACTTAGCCACACTTTACAATGGATCTTGATACATACCAAGGATGCACTGATACCAATACCAATGTCAGATATCAGCGTTGATACAAACCCAAACTGTACTAATAAAACACTGCCTACACTCTCCTCATTATCTATAAGTATTATAATTAAACACTGCCTTTACTGAAGTCATTATCTTTAAGTATTGTTTTAGAGTTAATGGGACCTTTGAATGAGTTGTTCCAGATAAATGAATAAGCTCTGGTGAACACATTCATACAGGATTGTGATATTATTTTCTACAACACCGGATGTATCTGGAGTACAGTGCTGCAAGGATTTTGTAACTTTGTAGGCCAAAGTGGAAGTTAGCATCGCACTGGTTCCCTGAATTGAAAGCCCACTAAAAGTCTGTGGGATTTTTCATTGTTCTGGATCATTGCAGACAATAAGCTTTGAACAAACTTATATAGCTATGGGTAATGTTAAACTTATATTTTCTGCTCTTTGTGATAATCTTAAAGCAACCCACTTTTCACATTTAAGCCTTAAGGTAATCATGAGAGTGAAAAGTAATCATTAACAACAATTATTAAGGCACTAATGAACTCTTTGACTTAGTGGTAACTACAATATTTACAGTATATTATATCTTGTTGTTACTTCTTGTTTGAGTATTTCCTCTTTAGTTGTTTTCGTTATTTATCCCAAACTTAATAATACATATGCACACCAGACCACTGTACATGCCAATCAAATAAAATAGACCCGTGAGGACATACATATGTATGTTCATTTAAAAAAACTATTTGATAAGGGACCAAAAAATGTCTTCAGGCACAACCACATTCTTCATATAAAACTGAAAGAATATAATTACCTTTATTTTGTTGGTTCCTTTGGATATGACAACAGCGTATAAATTATTGTTTCTTAAAAGTCAAATCAGAGATGCTCCCGGTCAGGTCTTCGTCCATTATTGTTGTCTTTATTAGCAGTTTGTTTCGCACCTGTCATTGTAAACACCCAACATCAGTTTAAGATTCAAGATGGACAACATCAGATGCATTTTATTATCTCCCATTAAACATTTAACTTCTTATGAATATCTTATGACCCTTATTTTAGGCATTTATCTGGCACTGGTACTCTAAATCAGATTTACTCTGGAGTTTGGGAACCAAAAAGTGATACATGCTCACTCTCTGATGTAGTTTAAAAAATAGTCCAACAACAGCTTTTTACTCTCATTATTTCATTTGTGCTTAAAATAATAAAAGTTTGTTTGTAAGAGATTGTGCTGATGAAAAAAAACATTAACATTTCATGACCTTGTTTTGGCACAGAGCTTTTAATCAGCAATGATCTATAAATAGAATATAAAGATCCAGTGGGCTTTTTGTGGAGCAAACCAAAGCAACGCTACATTTCCCTGCTAACAAATATGTCATGCGTCCACCTCTGTTTGCATAGGTAGGGACAAAGATAAAGCCATGTAAGCAGAGTGCAGATATTTTCACATGGATGAGGATGACAAAATTAGAGTACACTGCAAACTGTCCTACCATAGCATGGAAATCCTAAATAATTTCAGTATCTATAATGGTACTGCAGGGTTCCCACACATCCTGGAAAATCTGGAAAACCTGGGAAATGATTGATCAATTTTCTAGGCAGGGAAAACATATGGAAAATGAGGGGGAAAGTGTCCTGGAAATGCTTGAATTATCCTGGAAAATTATTTTACTTTCTTCAACCTTGTTAAAATGTAGTTAGATAATGCAAGTAAAGTAATAAAATATATTAACTCAAAACAATGTTGACAAAAACAAATAAGAAAAAAATGGAAAAATAAACTTTAAGCTACTCAAACAGTAAATCAACTAAATGTACTGATTAAAAAGCAGAGTACTCAGACATAAAACAATAAGTTTAAATCATAAATTTACAATGGGGAGACAGTACATAAAAGTCAGACTAATAGATAGCTGGCAGACAATATTCATGCCTGAGAGTTTGAAATAAATACATTTTAAGTTTAATATACCTGGAGATATTCTCATGACCTTTTAATCGTGTTTTTTGGAAGGCTAGATGAACCTGATAATGGAACCCTGTACTGTTGAGAATTCATCTTTGCGCTGGCTAGTGGGGGGTTCCTTAAGTATTGGTACTCATTCGTTTACTTGTCAGGAAAAAACAGGCACTGGTGCATCCCCAAATGCAGCTTTCCCCTACTCTTGTCGATATAAAAGCCTTTTTTATCAGTGTATATCCCCTTAAATTCAGCTTTTCTGTTTGCTTTTGAACTTAAAAATATGAAAACCTGCATCATAGATTCTGATGAAACCTATAGTAATCTGAAGAAAACTACGTGTGTTTTGATCATTGTGTTGAAGGTATCCTTCAGCTTTTATATGTTTGGCCCTCTGTGATTGAGAATATGACCGTCATACTAACCAGTGTTGTCCCTGCTCGAGACAGAAACAGCATATTGAACCAAAATGACTCTGGTTTGATACTCAACAGCTAATGGATAAGAAACAGGAAGTCCACAAGGCTTGGTCACATTTTGGTATTTATAATTTATTTAAAAGAGAAAGTGTGAAAATACATTCAAAATATTTGAAGTTGCAGTTATATCATTTATATTTACTTATCAGGGCAAATCTCTGTTCATATATTTCTTTCAGTATTAATTTGTTCAAACTCAGTATGACAGAGTGCTAATGTGTACAAATTACATTTTCTCTTATATCTTTGATATCTTATTTCATACATATCAGGGCATGAAGTGCTAATTGCATATCTGTGGTTTCATCATTTAATCAGCATCAAGTGTGATATAAACTTCCTATCATGTACCAGAACAAATATCTTGTTGACTGATCACACTCAAGCTGTTATATTGACGCACAACCAACAAGAGCATAGCAAAAACAGTTTTTGAGTGCAGATTTTACTTTTTCTAAAGTATATTTATAGGGTGAAGTAAAATTTAGTCACAGTCATTGGATTTACCAAGTTTAGCATAGCGTAGTACATGTACTTTTGCTCCTTAAAATGAGTCTGAGCCTTTTGATGTCTATGGGTAGTTGTTACATTTACAAGATGACTGCAGTGGCTGTTCATCAACACTGTTGGCAACGTTCTCTTTATATTTACGTGGATGTATATATTTATATATATATATGTATAAAACAAGGTCAAAAGTGCAAATTGAATATCTGAGTTTGAACTGTATTGAGTGGCTTAGTGTTATCTTACACTATCATACCAATAAAATAACAGGTTGACTCCTCATGCTGTTTCCTTTATGAGCAACACCAAAACCTGTGCTCAGAATGCTCAGTGCTCTTCTTACATTTAAATTAGGAACTACTGAGTAGATTCAGAGTGCTACTTTTACTTATGCTTGAGTAAAACTGTAAAGAAGTTACTGTACTCTACTTGACGGCAGGATTTAAGAGTCCTGTGGCCTCCATGAGGTGTACAACACTGGGACTGATTTTGAATAAATACTTTTTTAATGTACTTAAGTGGATTCAAAAACTGCTTCTCTTACACTTGAGTTGAATTTCATCCGAGAAACTGTACAGAACTTGTGCACAGTATGTATGAACATATCCTCATCTTACATAATAATTCCCCCGTCTAGTTTAGGTGTCGTATTTGCAAACGTTTCTCCCCGAGCTTTATTCTGACACAGACTGAAGTCCCCTCTCATACCAATCCACTGACTACTCCGTCAGGCAGTCGGGATAGCGATGCAGTGAGAGCAGGGAGGGGGGTGTGTGGTGGGAGAGGCATGTAAGGAGCAGATTTCTCATGGACCAAAATGCAGTCACACTGAAGACTTTTGACCCAGGCCCCCCGAAAACCTCCTTCCTCTGGAAAGAATGTGGCTCCGTCTCCCCCACCTCCCTCCCCTCTCTGCTCCCTCCCCTCTCATCCTCCTCTCTCCCACAAGACTGTGAGAAGGCACTGTCTTTTCTTACATGCTCTGTGCTGTGTTGGCTGGAATTTGATTTCCATATGTACACTGTGTTCCTCACATGTAAACTGCTGTGTTGTTTGACATGCCACATAATGGAGAAAGCTCCAGTCGCTCCATTATGTGCACTCCGCAGATGCATGCTTTGCATTTTTGCACGACTCACTCAGTTTTATATCACGTTCAGGAGTGCAGGAATGAACATTTATCTAATTTGGCTTTGTGGACTCGCAGCTTATGAATGTAAAGTATCCCACTGATGTCCCATAAAAACAATCCCTCTTGTGGTTGAAGAAAAACAAGACTAAAACACATGAGGAATAATATTTTTATTTCACAAGCAAGCCACTAGAGTTAAAAAAAATTACCATCTTATCATATTAAAATAACAATTAGATGGTGATCACACCTGTTAGAGGAATATTGCAAGGTCCCAATATGAGTATGTTAGGAATAAATGTTTATTGGACCCGTTTTTTGTTGCTAAATAGCGGTCTGCACAAACTGTCTCCACATTTGCATTGCTACTGTCCCTTGCCTGTCATTCTGCATTAACTTATGAGTGCTGTGCATTCCCATCAACACCTTAAAAAGATTTTAAAATTCACTTTTTAATCACTATCCTTACACCAGGTTTTATATAGCAATGACAAAAAGATACATTTAAAATCTTGTTTAGTGAATTTGCATAGAGAATAATCTCTGATGTCCAACAAGTTCACAAAAGTGTTTCCCCTGTGATTTTTGAGTCTCTTTGCCCCTCACCCACACCCGGTGTTTGTACAACTGTATCAAAAACATATATGTGTCTGCGTGTAATAAAACATGAGTTTGATCCAGAGTTCATTTGGCACATTTGGTTCATTTTGACTGAGAAATAGCCGGTTTTGCCTTCATTAGGCCCCTTATAGTGTAAGAAAATCAAACAACGTATCTATGATTCTTTCAGACTTCATGGACAGGGTTAAGAGGGTTTCACAGAAAAAGAGAAAAAAAATCATCCTTTCATTTCTTTTATACATCCCCTTCTTCTGGGTTCACATCAGCTCGGCGGTAGTGCTCATGTTTGTGATGTGACTGTCGTCTGGGATCGTGACATCAGTGGGAATAAGATCAGAGAGCAGGTCATTTCCTTTCAGCTCCAAGTTCTTTAGTAGTCCGTTTACATTTTCCACGCTGACATCGCCCACCAGCTTCTCCAGATCTTCTGTCACCTCCACCTCCACGTGATTCTCCAGGAACTCGGATGTCTCCTCCAGCGAAACAACAGGATCTTCAGTTCCGTCAAAGCCTCCTTCAACAGGTGGGATCACGTCTGCGGGCTCGACTGCACTGACAGGTTCAGGGACGAAGGGGATGAAGGGGATGTCAACAGGTTCAGGTGCTTCATCCGGGACGCCCAGATCGATCAGAGGTGGGGAAGGAAGCTCTGGCTCGGGGAGGGGCTCTTGGGCGGGGAGGTCTATCTGCAGCTCTTGGGCCTCAACTGGGGGTGGGACGGGCTCTGGGATTGGTTCCACTTCTGGCTCTGGTAGTGAGGTAAGCTCTGGTTCAGGGATGGGTTCTGGTTCTGGTTCTGGTTCTGGGATTGGAGCTTCTATGACAGGTTCTGGGACTGCAACTGGTTCTGGCTCCGGTTCTGGCTCACTAACTGGGATGGGAGGCTCAGGCTGGACTGGAGCTGGGGTCTCCTTTACCTCAGGTTCTGGTTCAGGGGCAGCAGGAGCCTCTTCTGCCACGCATGGCTCGGATGGCAAACACGCCACTGGTGTCACCAACTCACCCACAACCACTTCTTGGTTCTGCTCGACCTCCTGAGTCTGCGCTGTCCCGGGGTCCTCGGCTGCTGGTGCGGCTTCTGGTGCAGCTTCTGGTGCAGCTTCTGGTGCGGCTGCTGGCTCCTCTGCAGTCTTCTGTTCAGGGGCAGCAGCTTCAGCACTGCTGGCCGGGGCTTCTCGCCTTCTGCTCAGCCTGTTACCCATAATAAACCTGCACAGAGGGACAGAAGAAGAACAGATTTTTTTTTACTTCAGATTATGAAAAGTCTAATTCTGTTCCTGGGAAAATCTAAATGTAAACAGCTCTTGAACTCAACATTACATAAGATCACTGTTGCAATAATTTAAGGAAGTCTAATTTGTTGCTTTTCTTCAAATTAATGACTAGGAAATTTCCAAAAGAAACTCGGTATGAAAACAGAGGAAAAATACAAAGCATGTTAAACGTGTTAGAATTCACAGAAGTGGCAGAGCCTATACTTTCCCGTATGTGAGATATGGTACATGATGTTCTCTACCACACACATCAGGGGCTGAATGTACAGCATGTGCCACGCTACGTCAGGATTAACGCGTGCCCATATGGTGAATTTTTCAGACGTGCCATGTTAAAAATGTTAACCTTTTGTTTGCGCTATTATCTCTTTCTTTGCACTCCGAGCTTCCAACACGTGTTAAAACTAGACATAAAAAATTAAGAGTTTATGCTGCACTGGAGGCGTTTGCAGCCAAATTTCACGTTGGAGCCCCCGGACTTAAAATGCCTAATACCCCTTTGTTTGCATTTTCTAATCATTTTGCAAAACAACCCTGACCTTGTTCCTGCTGTCTCTCAGATTTAATAATCCGAAAAACCACATGGACACAAACATGTTTTCATAATTAACACAATGACATGAGAAAAACACTGATTGTCGTGATTTGGAATGTGACCAACGCGTATTTGCAATTTGCCATTAATTGCTGGTTAAAAGAAATCGAACAAAGAAACTCATGCAGGCGACCCCGCCTCCCTCTCGTGCTGATCGAGCTGAAAACTAACATAAAAAAACACAAGCAGTGAAACAGCTCCAGGTATGACGTGCATTTAGGTAAAATGAAGACGCCAAACCTTTTGGACCTCTTTGCGTTGAAGAAAAAGTGGATAAAGTGGCAGATTGATCCCGCTCTCTCAGCTTGCTGAAGTCCGCAAATCAAACTGTCTGCTAGGTGCGCGCACCACTTAAAGCGAAGCCCTGAAGACGCTGCTCAGCTGCGTGCCGTGCGCGTTCACGCCCGGGCGCGTTCCCTGCACCAATCCCCTGACTGCTACACTTCCTGAGCGACAATGATCCTGTGAAGGGGATTTTGGCTCTTCTCAGGGACACACGACATTCAGCCGAGCAAAAAGAATCGGTCTTATCGGCTCCCAAACAAGCAGCTCCTTTTTGCTTTAAAGCTTTCGTCAGATCAGTCAGACTGAGCATTTCCCCTTCCTAAACTTTTTTTTATTAGTTCACTGAATTGTGTTACATAAAGTAGCCTCTCTACATAATGTTTGGTATCCTCAGCAGCTGTGTCTATGGCAGTATTTTGGAGCCAATCCTTGGTGATCTTCTCCGTGTTTTCTGAAACACTCACACCCCTCCGTGGTAAATTGTATAAAAAAAAAAAAATAAAAAAAAAGCTAATTTGTGTGTGCGTGTATTTTTTCTTTTGATGAAAAAACGGTGACATTATGTAATCAAACAGACAGCAAAAGGGTTAATTTCCTGAAAATGTGTCATGTGATTTTTCATTTCTGTTGTGTGTTTTATTTAACTTATTTGTGTAATATTACAGTCAATTAATTCTTTGGTTTGGAGCTGTTATTTTTTGTTATTTATTGCCTGCATACTTTAGTTGTGTTTTCTCCTTTGCCGCATATTTAATACTTTGCTGTAGTGTTTTTAAAGTTGATTTTAATTTGTTGCTGTGTATTATAGTTAATTGTTGTGTTCCTGGATTTTCAGTTCATTGTTTTCTGTTATGGTTTGGGGCTTTTTATTTTTGGCGCCAATTTTTTTAAGCGATCGGTGAACTTCATTTCTTGTTGGGTCTTTTGTAGTTTTTGTGTGTTAGCTTTGTGTAGTTATTCTTTTTTTTATTGGATTGTAGTTCCTTATTTACTGTTATTGTTGTAACTTGTTGCTGGATTGTATTTGAATTTTCTTATTGCTGCAGATTTTATTTTTTACATGCTGTTGTGGTTGTGTTAACTGTGGTTGTATTGTCTTTCGCTGATATTTTTATTTGAAAATAGTATATTTTTTTAGTTTTTGTGTAATTTGCTGTTTTTTCATTAGTTATTTCTTACTGCAGAATCAGCGTTTTTTGCTGAACGCGTGCGGGACTTGCAATGCATCTGTGGCTCGTCTCACGTACACACTCAAAAAAGTCAAGCGTTGTGCACTTTTGCATTGACTTCCTTTTTGAACCTTGAGTTTGGCACTTTAACTGTTACCTAACACTGTTTCTGCCCTCCCCCTGCACCTGATTGGTTGTACAGCACGAAAACACACAACAGACTGTTGAGCATGGTGATCGTACCTGTTTCGTTGTGCCTTGCTGAAGACAGCAAACAGGGGCAAAAATAAACTATCGTTCATGTTAAAGATCTGCTGACTCATTAGTGACTGACACAGCACTGCATGATCTTTGCTTTTGGCTCCCTAAAGTGAACATATATTAACACTTTAATCAGACTTTAACTAGAGCCTTAGTTTAGTCAGGGTTTATTTTGGGAAGCTAAGTCATGTGTCATGCTCTAAATTTTACTTTCAGTTTCCATATGATGCCTTGTTATTGCCGTATAAATTGACGAGTACTTTTAGTTTTGCCAGGTCACTTATGAAAGACGGACTTTGACCACAGTCTTTAACCGTTTATGGGCTTTACTTTTGAAATGGAGAAGTAGAACACCTGATTATGCTGATCAGCTGATCAGGGTTGAACATTAAATCTGCAACGCCTTTGTTTCTTCAAACGGCTGGTGTCCTGACACATAAACAACTGCTCTTTCAAGGCTGATCTGATGAACATGAGGTAAGTTCTTTCTTAAAAACTAACTTTAAAGGGAATATAAAATCTGTCTTTTAAATACTGTGTTGTTTATTGAATTAATTATACTGATTGTACTGATTCTGCAGACCATGGCTAAGAGAACATAAGACAGCTTCAGTGATGACTGCTGTCCCTGTGAGGAGAACCACAAGCCTCTTGTTTTGGATTTCAGTGAGTTTCCTCCTGCTTGCCTTTGTTCAGATGTTGTCATCCCTGATTTTCTCTGCTGGTGTGTTCATTTTTTCCGGAGAAGGATTCATCAGTCCCTTTCACATTTGTCTGACAAGCCAACATGGCGAGCCATCCTGCAGGAGCCCTCTAAATGGAGCTGAATATGGAATAATCATTAACATCCTGTCTACTGTGGTCATCCTGTGTTTGTATATTCCTGTGGTTCTTGTGGCCTTTGCCCTCCTGGCCATGATATTTGCAGCTTATGCCAAAGACACATCAACACTCTGTTTCAGCATGCTCTGCCAGGCTGCATCGAGCCCACTCATCTTTGCAGGACTTTTCATTTTTCTGTTACTCAATCAGTCAAATACAAGCTGGGATCACATGACTGTATGGTTCTACCTCTGTGTAGGTGCTGCAGTGGAGCTGGGAGTTGCTGCTGTGCTGACCTCTGTGCTAAGAAGGCGGCGCATGTCCGACAGTCAAATTACAATGATCATATAACTATTTCTTGCCTTGTTGACGACATGTAAACCGTATTCTTAAACTGAAATGTTTCCTGTAATTCCTGTAATTGTAATCCAGGGATGAAAAACTTTGATCACTCAAAGAGCCACATTAAAATAATCCTCATTACATAAGGGCCAATTATCAGAAAATGAAGGATGTTCTCAAAATAACGACTGCAGATACTTAAATGACAAAACAACACATATAATGTTAAAGAGAAGAGAGGAAAAAAACTTCCCTGGGAGATTCCCAACATTGTAGGGTGAGCTATTGTTGAAAATGTCAAAAAAATACCCTTTCTCGCACTGTTAACAAAAACAAAAATCCCAGAGTTGGATCACCACAAAAATCAAATCACATATCTCTTGTATCACAGCCAACATTTCCAAAAAATGTTATCAAAATCAATTTAAAACTTTTAGAGTTATTATTCAAATATTTGGAAATCTTTCCTATCTCAGTGTCAAAAAATCCTTGAAAAAAAAATCCTGGATCCTTATCCTGATCTTTGCCTAAATCTAACTGGTCACTCCTAAGCCCATTTCTGACGTATCCAAAAAATTTTATCAAATTCTGTTATCACCTCCGCCAAGGAGGTTATGTTTTCGGGAGAGTTTGTCTGTCTGTCTGTGAACAAAATAACTCAGAAAGTTATGGATAGATTTCGATGAAATTTTCAGGAAATGTTCAGCATGGGAAAAGGAAGAACTGATTCAATTTTGGTGTTGATCCGGATCACCGTCTGGGAACTGTGCTGCTTGGCGGAGGTCTGCGCTCTCCGAGTGCTTTTCTAGTTATCTTTTAGAATGATACTGTTTAATAAAAAAAAAACACAACATCCTCGTCAAAAGCAGTTGTTTTATCAACACTTATACTTTTTTAATCAAATGCAAGTGGCAATACTTAATCTCATATGCTAAAAAAGAATTGTATCCCGTTTTAGTTCCTTTTTGGCGGAAGTAACAGCACTTATTTGTTATTAAAGGTACTTAAGTTTCTATATCTTTTTGATAAATATATAAGGGGAGTATCACATTAAAAATGCAGTGAAATATAGCTCCATTGTCTTGAAAAGTCTTTTAATGCTGTCATATATTTCATCACATTATCCTCATTAACATTTTTTTGTTTATTTGTGTCTTTAACTGTTTGTTGGGCCGTATTGAGGGGGTAGGTGGGTAGGTTAGTTCATCCCTGTTGTATTACATTACATTGCAGTTATATTGTAAGTTTTTGTTGTTGCATATATTTTGTGATTTCATCATCTAACAGTGTTAAAACCTTATTTTTGCTGCATGTTCTGATAAAAAATAAGCTATTTTATGGTAGATTTCATGCTGAACTGATTTTGAGTTTACTTTTCTTTTTCATAATTCAGCTGGAACAAACTGTACTTGTCTTTACCTGCTGTTATTCTGCTCCTGAACTCTTGACAAACTGGTTTGAGTAAGAGTAGGCCAACTGTGTAAATGAATCCTTCTTTGTAGGTCAGCTGTGCAAATAAATCCTACTTTGGAAAAAAAAAAGGATTGCCTTTCTTCCTATAGTTTACAAAGTTGTGTCAGTGTATAAACTTCTGTAAAATAATGACAGACTTGAAAAGTTAGTGCTGTCAGCTGATGTCTTCAAACCGTGTGCACAAGCAACGATCATGCATTACCCTCGTGTTCTTCAAAATTGCTACATCATCATTTATTTTAAGAAGAGGAACAAACTGAGGTATCAGGCAAATATTTTCACTTTCAAACAAAATAGTGCTCTTTATGCTGTTTCAAGTTTATATGAAAAAAAGACTTTAATTCACGGAGAACACAAAGCAGCCTTAATGGCATTCAGTATTCTTTAAAAAAAGTACAAACCGTTTTTCAGATAAGCTCTTGCTGAACATTCTGCTTCACATTAAAACTTCTGCTCATGGGGTTGAGGTACAGTTTTCAGTAAGCCGAGGAACTCTCACCACTGAAATAACTAAATCTAAAATAACCAGTGAGCAGTTAATTTCACATCCAATATCACAGGATCTGCTACACATCTTATCTTTACATTAAACATTTTATGACATCCCATTTATTCATGTTTGTCCAGTGTATTCTGGCAGTTAATCTAAAGGGATGAAGCAGCTGCATTAAAGGCTCCCAGACTTTGTGAAAAAAAAACATGTCAGATGTGAAATCAATTTGAAGCTATGTCAGAGATTTGTGTTTTATCGTGAAAAACGTTCAAAGGAGTTCAGACATGAGAACATGTCCCATTCAAATTAAGTGACAAATTTCCTGAACATTTTAATCGTTTCATCATTAGGTGAAAAAAATTTCCCGCACAAGCCGTAGAGCATCATCCTCCTCAGCTGGAATCTGTGCATGCTCCTGTTTAGTTTCAGTCTGAAGTGGTCCTGATGTTTGACCCTCAGGTTCCCGATGCTGTGAGCCCCCGGTGTACTGCAATGTCTCTACCTCAGTGATGTCCAAATCTGTCTCTGAGACATACGCCTTCTGCTCATCACTGCAGTCCCAGAATTCCTCCTGTAAAAGTTCTGTCAGTCTTTCTGAGGTCGTAGGTTTCTCCATAATCCTCTGAGAGGCTTCCTTCGCCTTGTCTTCAACCTGTGTGCAGGAAAGTGGGGTCAATTAATCTAAATAACTCTTCTGATATAATCTAGGCTATTCACACTTAGGGCTGGGAAATAAACCAAGTTTTGTGATGAAAGCTCTGATAGCAAAAGAAAGATGACAAACCTGATAGTCAGGAAAAGATTGTTAGCTACAGAAAAAACAAAACAAAACAGTAATTTGCTTATCGAGAATATATTCCTTTGAAACGTTTGACCTGCTTGGGAAAGGATCATTTCACTCCTTTTTAAAATCAGATAACAGGTATTTAATTTCCTTCACAAAAATTTGTCAAATGTAGGCAATTTTATTTAAATTAAAGGTGCTATGAGGAGAATCTATTACCGGCAACATAAAGACTCTGCTACCCATGAGCACGCGCGGCGACTGTCGTAATGCTGCATTCCAGTAACCTCGGAACTAGGAGTGACATCATCTCCGACTTAACGGCGCCCAGTTGAAGTCAGAAAAAAAACATGCAGATCTACCAGGCTATTGCTAGCTGTTGTTAGCACGCCCTGCGTTGTTGTTCACAAATATCACATGAAGAATGTGATTATCACTACGGCAGCATTTTTTAAATATAAGTCTAACAATACTATGTACACAGCTGATCTAGAGCGACACACCCCAGTCAGAAGTGCAAATAAATTGATTATTACAGGAGCTAAATAACTGTTCACACTGGAGGCATCCATCTTCCATTGTAAATTCGGGGGTGGCGAGGCTTCACCAAGATCCCAGTAGGAAATTCCGACTTCGGGGGACGTTCCAGTTGCAGTTTCCTACTCGGAAATTCCTACTTCTGACTACAACTGGAACGCACCAAAAGACGTGACCCAAACCCAAAGCGTGTGTTTGTTGTGATGCAGCTCGGACCTTCCTCAGAACTCTGCATTGCTTTACGACTTCTTTTTTCAACAACTTACAGGATGCAAAGCGACGAGGTAATGTATCTCTTTCTAGTTACGTAGTGGTAGTTTTTGATGTATGACAACAAGCAATTTTTGGAAAACTTGGTATCATAGTTTTGTAGCTGGCTATATATCGCTACTTACAGCCCGGTGCTCTAAGACGTGTCCAAATAATATAAATTTGCTCTAGTTTTAATTGTCTTGTCTTACTTAATTACTTAAGAAACTCCTCACAGTCCCTTTAAATTTTACATGTGTCATTTGGCCCATGTGGATTTGACTTGAAATTAACTTTGTTTTTGTTGTTCCTCAACAGATTTGGTTATCTAGATTTGTGTTGTGGATTGGAATTGTGCTAAAACAAAAAGAAAAGTAAGAAACAAGATATGTTATACATATTTTTTAATTTATTTATTTTTAAAGTGGACTTAAGTGTCAGAGATGCTTGAAAAGAGCAACATGCAGAATTGATGTGCATTTGATTTATAAAATGTAGCAGACAGTAAAAACACGCCACATATTTACTTATGGTACTTAGTCACTGTAGTATTTCAGTGCTTGTCCTTCTTTGACTACTTTTTAAATCATTCTACTCTTGAGTTGAGTTAGAGGTGAAATAAACTAATTTCATTTACTCATCTTGTTTTAATTAAGGTGATTTTTTTGTGTTTTTTATTTTTTAGTAGTTTTTGAATTCAAGATTTTTACTTTTACTTGTGGACCCTTTGTGTACTCTGTAACATTTCACACAGCATTTAAGAACCAAGTTAAAAACTGAGCAGTAAGCTAAATGGATTAAAGCATTACATCAACTAATCTTCCCACCTCACAATATTTTGACTTAGATGACAGGGTGCCACTCCTGTGAGATAAGAACAGGAGACTAAGGGAGCAATTTGAACAGGCTCACCAAAATTGGACATCAGCTGATTTGAACAATATTGTCTTTTCTGATGAATTTCTGCTACATTCCTCAGCTGATAGGGTCAGAATTTGGTGTAAACAAAATGAAAGCGTGGATCCATCCTGCCTTAAATAGACAGTTCAAGCTGGTGGTGGTTTAATGGTGAGGAATATATTTGCTTTATAGCCTCCCTGAGTGTTGTTGAGTCATCTCCTTAAGACCACAGTGTACCAATATTTGGATGATTACTCCCAGCAGTATAATGCAACATTGGCACAGAGCTCACATCATCTCAGACTGGTTTCTTAAACATGAAATGAGTCAGGAGATCTGGATGTGGGTACAGGATTACTGTTTAACAATTTCTTGACAGTGTGAGAATTTACCACAGTTTTGACAATACTTGGACAGTGTTGGATTTGCCTTGGTGAAGGTTTTTGCTTTTGGAGCATTAATTGTATTTTACAGACAAAAGCACACAATGAGGGACAGACTCCATGTGACATTTGGCATTTTCTGTTGCATTAAATTGAACTATAAGGTCACCCTTTAACTAAACAACTTGAGAAAGTACAGATTATATTAGTAGTAAATCAAAATATTGACTTGATTTAAATACACTACTCTTTTTTTCATAGTTATTATCTTTGTCATTGTTATTTTATATTTGTAAAAATATTTCCCTTTATGCAAAATACCTCAAACATGTAAAAACCAGAGAAAATGCGCCACCTGCTGGTCGCTCAGGAGAGCCACGTCCCCGGAAGTAGCGCTGGTGAGGAGCGAGACAGCTGCTTCCACCAGCTCCCTCTCGTTCATGCAGTAAAAGACAGCCCTGAAAATACACCAATGTGTTTGTAAGTCATGATGTCGCATAGCAGTGATACTTGTAAATGTTTCAGAAGTCAAATACCTCGCAGTTTTTTGTTTCTTCCTGCTCTTCAGCGGCTCCCTCTCCGCCTCTTTCACCTCCTTCTTTGACATCCATGGCGGCAGAGCGCGGCGCTGTTCTGACATGCTGGACTCTGTTGGACAAACAGCATGTGAATACCTGTGGTTTACATTTGTTCAGGGTTTCACAGACAATATTCCTCCGTGTTGGGAAAGAGGAACAGAGACAAAGGGTTACAGGGAAGCCATGTGACCACGGTGGTTCAGTAAGTCTGTAGCGCCGCGCAGTGGATAACCAACATAATGCGCCACAAGAAAATACAAACCCCACTTCCAATGAAGCTGGGGTGTTGTGTAAAGAAAACGGAACACAATGATCGCAAATAATTTCACCCTTTCAACTGAATACACTACCATACGGAATGTTAAAACTTTTAAACACGATCTACACTAATTTATTCAGCCTGGCTTTTATGTAGAACTTTATTATTTTAATGACTATTAATTATTTATTTCTGAGTAGCAATTCTTATTATTACATTTTTAGTTTAATATTTTATTGTCTGATATTTTATTCCATTTTTACTATTTGCTTATATATTTTGATATAGTTCTTGTCTTTTTACATTTAATCATTTCAGGTTTAATTTTAATCTTTTAACATACTTTTTATTTGTTTTAAATATATTTTTTAGTGTCTTATTTAGATTTCTCTTAGTTTTATTCTTTATTCTTTACTCTCTTAGATGTTTCTTAGTTTTATTGCTTTGCTTTTTCTTGTATCTGTTATAAATTTTATCATTTTAATTGAGCTTCTGTTTTGTGCATTAGTCTCCAAATCCTCTTGACATTCTACAAACTGTTCATTACAATTACAGTGGCATACTACTTAGTAGATGGACCTCTGCTGAGTGTTTATTTGCTAAATGGTTAAATGAAAATTATTGTCATCATTTATGTATGTGTGTGTGTTTGTATGTATATATGGATGTGTGTATGTTTGTATGTATGTGTGTGTGTGTGTATTTATGTGTATATATGTATACGTACATCCTTTGTCAATCTTTTGTCTTGATGTAAAGCACTTTGAGCTGCAATTGAATTTGTATGAACTGTGCGATATAAATAATCTTGGATTGATTGATTGATTGAAAACTGATACATTTCTCTCTTTTTTTGGCAAATTCATTAATCCTGAATTTGAAGGCAGCAACTTGCTCCAGAAAATCTTGGGCAGGGGCATGTTTACCACTGAGTTACATCGCCTTTTACAACACTCAAGTAGCGTATGGGAGCTGAGGATACTAATTGCTGAGGCTTTGTTGGTAAATTTCTTTCCCAATATTGCTTGAGTTACAACTTCAGTGGCTCAACAGTTCAGGGTTTCCATTGTTCTATTATGTGTTAGTAATGTGCCACACATTTGCAATGGGAGACAGGTTTGGACAGTGCAGTACTGCACTTCTTTACTATGAAACCACGCTGTTCTAACACATGCTAACGCTTTAACAGTCCCTTCCGTCTCATTTCATGGATAACTTATGGTTTAGAAGCTTTTATTGCAGGGTTGATTTGGTATTGTCTTGGTAAAATGAGCATTGAAAAAGACATTACTTGGATGGCGGCATATGTTGCTCCAAAAATTATATGTACCTTTCAGCATCATGCAAGTTACCCATGCATATGGACGAACACACCCCCATTCCATCACAGATGTTGGCTTTTGAACTTTGCATTGATCTGGATGGTTCTTTTCCTCTTTAACTCAGAGGACGCAATGTCCACGATTTACAGAAAACAATTTGAAATGTGGAAGTTCATGGAAACTCAGTGTTGGTGTTTGGCTTTACTGTTTGTTCAGGTATTTCTCCAGATTTTCTGAATCTTTTGATGATATTATGTACTGCATATTAAGGAAAAGCTAAATACTCTGAACTGTACGTTGCAAAGTGTTCTTTAACTGAACCCTGATACACAAAGTGATAAACCTCAGCCCTTGCTTGTGAACGACTGAGCTTTTAAAGATTACTTAGTAGCATTTCATATATTTATATAAATATGTTTGTTTATATATGGGTCTGAAGAACATATCAAATACCCAATATATTTTGATGATACTTTGTGGCACCTTACCTTGTCAGTGCATCAGTGCAATACCATGATATCTTTTCAGTATCTTGTACACATTTTCCTCCATCTAATTTTTTCCTGAGGTTATAAGAGTTTATTCACAGTTTGCTCTTATGTAGTCAAGTTGATTTAGGTTTTCAGCCACTGAATAAAATAAAGAACACAGGGAATATTTAATATCTGATCTTCATTAACTTGACAAAGTTTATGGATGACTGTTTGGTAATGTCAGACTGCAGTTAAAGCTGTATTCCCTTTATAGGCTAAACAGTTTTCTTCTGTGACTAGTTAATCAAAGTTAATTAATTATTTGACAGCCCTTACCATTTTTCTGAAGGAACAGTTGAAATACAGCACAGTGTGTGGTGTGACACAATTTAATTTTTAAAAAGTTCCGTTTTATTTGCAAGTCTCTCTTGGCATCTTTCCTCTGTCTGTCATTTCCAGCACATGGACTAGCACACTTACATAAACAAACACATGCGCATTCTCAGAACAGTTTATCATGAGGGATTTAAAGCAGGATTGTGTTTATGTACTGTGTAATTAAAACTCTGTTGCAAATTCTAATCATACAAATTGACTTCTCTCACCCTGGTCTTTCTGCTGGCACAGCTCATCCAGATTCTTTGCAGCGCTTTGCAGAATTTTAACTTTTAAATGAGTAAGGAATCTCGCTCCTCTCTCAGAAAGAGCCACTGAAACATGGGGGTTTAAACTCAAAATGACATTTCCCAGCATCCACATTTGTTTGATTGTTGCATTCTGGGTATGTGATACAGCACCAGTGGTTGCCTGCTCTGTGTCTTATTCTGGCTGGCAGCAGATAATCCATGTTAGTCTAGTCGCATGACACATTTTCTTCCCCCCATACCCTCTCTGTCCTTTTCGCGTCCAATCTCTGATGTTCAAAACAACTGTCAGACTCTCACTTTCTGTCACTTTGTGCCCAAAGCTGTCTCTCTCTCTCTCTCTCTCCCTATCTCTCTCTCGCCTCTCTCAGGCCCTTTAATTATGTCTGTAAAGCCCCTTCCTGCTGCTGCTTAGGCCTTGATTGCAAAGACCAGCTTTGTATATTTGACTAAATTAAAAAGTGGGGGGAAAGGGAGGGGAAAAATCTTGAGGGAAAGAGCATGTTAACAGCCAGATGCCCTCACATTGTCACTTTCTCTGAAGCTCTTGAGGCCAGTGCATTTTAGGAATGGATAGTAATCGGACAGCTGGACTAAGAACAGGATTATCCAACATTTATCACACCAGCACAATTTATTATCGAGTATTTATCACACTGTTGTCCCGTTTTAACATCTTTGCTCCATTAAATACTTATGAATGATTGTTTCTGTAATTTCACACTGCTTCTTTCCACTCCTGCTTTTTAATTTTGCTCATATATTCATATCTTAGGTTCATATGCATGTACCTACTTTAATTTTTAACCATTTTAATTCATGCAGCAACAATTGTAGTAATGTAATTTCTGTTTTTAAAGGGTTATGATGGGCTCCAACCTGACACGCAATATGGGCCATTGATTTTATTTTACTCATCCATCTGGGAAAGAGCCCATAGAAAGTGTTTGGAAATGCCAATTACCATTAACATTATAAGGATGACGCTTTAAATTACACGAACTTGAAACTGGAGTTTTTAATGCATCTTTATTTCAAGAGGGGATATACCACTCTGCCTGTATTTTTTGGGATATATCAGGATATATGTCATCCATGTAATGTGCTGTGTCGCATTGCCAGTTTTTTGCCGATATTCTAACCTGACAAGCCAGATGGACCACTCCATATATCTGCCACAGAAATATTTCACTAGTCCATCTGGGTAGGAGCCCTTTAAATTTGTTTTCAGGGGCAGAACGTTTAAAAAAAAAGCAACCTTGTGATTGGACAACAGTTTGGCTCGTCACATTCATCACAGACCAATCCACATCAAGGAGGGTTGCCTCCTATAATGTAGCATACATTGCGGCTAACTTAGCTGCTAACAGCTAACAACAGTTAATGATTGTTAGTGGTTAGCCGCTAACTTAGCTGCTAACAGCTAACGGCTTTTTACTATCGTCTTACACTAAATTGTACCACACAGATGATTCATTTAACACTTATATGTGACATGAACCTTGTCAAAGACAATCCCTACAAGTAAACTTCTTAGGAGCGCAGATTTTGCCAAGTTTCACTAAGTATCTATGAGGACAATAATCGGCTAATCGGCATGTCCGTTCTCAACTTCCAGTTCTCAACTTCCGGTAGTCGTCACGTCCGCATTTTGTAACTCCGCCTCTCTTCCCTGATTGGGCCGTTAAGAATTCAGCCGAGTGAATTCGTTGGACAACGGAGGCTGGCAAGACGGACCTGCAGGATTTCAGAATCAGGCAGGTCTGTCTGCTCCAGCTAGGTTACCGATATTCACCCCTTGCCTCAGAAGATTTTCAGGTTTTAAAATGGTCCTTTGAATGCATAATTTAAAGCTGGGGTTGGCGATTTGATTTAGATACACTTTTTGTGATACTGGTTAAAATGGTCTTTATGACCCGATGGTAATCAACTCATAATGTGTTTTTAAAACAGAGCAAAAAATATCCGCTATCTACAGCAGGAGTAAAACAGGGAAAACTCCAACCAATAATCATGCCGGGACACCTGTTTTTAAACCAATCAAATCCCGTCGCCATTCTGCCCGCCTACTGCGCGTGCATTTTCCCGGCTCATACGTATCAGAGTCCGCGGAAAATGCTTCCCTTTCAAGTTTTGTCTTCAAAAATAAGGGAAGTCCACTGTGAGCTGTCCCACAGCCCCAACCAAGCTCCAGTATCCCTCACATTTTAAGACAGATTTACAAGAAATCTAAAATAAACTCTTTGTTTTTCTAAGTTTGTTCTGCTGCTCTAATCTCGCGATAGCTGCCACCCAGGTTACTGCAGGTGGACGTTCTCGCGAGGCTTTTTCTTCTTCTTCGGTTTTACGGCGGTTGGCATCCATCATTTTGGAGCATTACCACCCCATTCAGGCTAGAGACAGAGCTCAGTTTGGAGAGGCAGAGGAATGTTTTTATTATTATGTCATCACACGGGAGATTTACAGGAGAATACTAATACAGGAGGATGGCAGGAAAGAGGGTAAAATACAGAAAATACGTTCGTTTCATGGCCAAAACGGGAGTGTTAGGCGGAGCCCTAAGGAGATGCTACTTTCAAATTCATGCTAGTTTTCCAAAATCGCCAACCCCAGCTTTAAGGGAGACTGCTATAGAGATCCTGAGAAATTAACACAATATCATGGAGAAAAACTGCTTTGTGATTCTAAAATAACAAGATAAATAAGAGATTTTGAGGGAAAAAAAACATGCACTCATTACCATGACAAAACAGAGCTCTTTATGGATGTTTGCCCGCCCAAGGCTTCCATACCTTAAATAATTCACAAATATTTGTAACTCAGTGGTACCTCAGCAACTCTCTTTTGGGCCCCAATCCACCAGTTGAGAACCACTGGTCAAAAGATGACAGTGAGAGCTTAATTTGTAACCTCTTATGTCTTTGTTCATGTAATGCCACAGATTTCTCCAGCACTAAGCTTCAACCAGTAATCACCACACTGGTCAATTAACTGTTTTCCAGAGTAAAGAAAAACATCCCACATCAGTCCCAGACAATTCTCTGGTAAAGCTGCTTATATACGTCTCTAAATGACAGCCACTGTGCGTTTACTGTAAAAAAAAAAAGAAACTGCAACAACAGCTAGTATCTTTTAGTCATCACCACCGCCTGCTTATCATCATCGCTACAAAAACAGTGAAATCGATTTTGAATGGTTCAAACTTCTTAAAAAAAACAATCTTTAAAGACCCTAAAGTGGCATTGACCTCATCCTCCTCCAGGCTTGATGCCACATCCACAGATCAGGCGGTGCTAAGAAGATTTCTGTTTGTACTCGAACAGAATAAAGCTTGTCACTGCGTTGCTGCAGAATTTGTGGGCCAAACATGTCCAAAATGTCTACTGAACTTACAGACATGGAGGCAGACTGTGGTTTTCTTGTCAGCATGTAAGATTTGTGTTTTTAGAATTTACAAGTATGGTATTAAATATAAAATTTACTTATGATGATATCAAACCAGCTTGTTGATTCAAAAAATATGAACTGTCCAAGTTAAGCCATTCATAAAAAGAGCGATTATTTAATGACAGTTTGATTATTTTTTTTTAATGTAATCTAATCAGTCTTTCCTGCCTGTTTTCACATGTTCCTCCTCCTCTGAGGGCCCTAATTGGTGAGAACCAGACTAATCTTCTGGTTGTCGCCCTAGGCTCTAATCCTCCTCTGAGTGAGGGACATTTCCATTGGCCTTCTGTCCCAGAATCTTTGGTTGTGATTGGCCATATGGCGTCAGAGCAAGAGAGGGAGAGTGAGATTTAAGAAGAGCAGAATGTTTAAAGTGAATGATGAGATCGTGCTGGTAAAGAAGGGGATGAATCTGCAGGGTAGGACATAATGCCTCATGTCATCCAGGGTCATATAAGTACACCTCCATGATCACAGACTGCATCATCTTTAAGCTGAGCCGTTCTTTCTTTGGTGCTTTAAGGACACACATATCCAGAGATCTCTTCTTGACCTTAACTGAGCTTTGTCTGATACAGAGCACAGGGTGACGGAGGATCCCTCAGTGACATCATGTTTTCAAGAACAACATGGATCAGGATCACTCACATATTCAGTCAGCATTAAGATGTGCTGCTTGTTGATGTTTTAGCTTTAACTGATTTTAACACATTCTACTAACATATGAATTTAGCCTGGCCCTGTGGTTGTTCACCTGGAGGTTATTATCCCAAGGTTTCTGTATTAATGAGCAGTCTCTCTTTGTTTCTTCAGATCTTGACTTCTTTCTAATAAAGCTGTATTCATGAAAAGGTCATTTTCCAATTGTCGAGAGAACACACCAATTGACTTGTAACAGCTATATCCCCTTAGGGTTAGGACTAGGGCTGGGCAATTTATCAAAAAATAATCAAAATCGACATTTAGACCCTATAATTGAAGTAATTTTACTCATGACGATTACTTTGATTATTTTCCCTCTGTAAGTCACGTGACCGTGCCCCCTCCATATAGTCTGCATTCACTGTCTCAATTGTTTGGGCACATTTTGGATTCTGTGCAGAGGAAATCAAGCAGAAAGAAGTTAAGTGTAAATACTGCAGGAAGACCATGTCGATTACCATTGTACGGTGTACATTTTAGGACATCCTCAGTCTCAGGAAAACCTCTGTCATTCCTCAGACCAAACAGCCTCAGAAAAAACTCCCTCAGATAATACGGCCACAGGCTTCAGAATAAAAGTCATCAGACAAAACGGCGTCGAATTAATCTGCCTCAACCAAAACGACGTCAGATAAAACGGCCTCAAATTGAAAGCCATTAGACAAAACACTGGAAAAACTATTCAAATAAAGCAGCGTCAGGTCGTAACATACAACTTAACTTGTCGTAACTTACTAATTATTTTTAAGAGACTGAAAGTGCGCATGACATCATCAAAAGTCAGTGCCATAGACATAATAATATTATGTATGTCCGAAATGGCATACAAATGTACTACATACTACATACTCGTGTACGGAAGCCCTAAAAGGCCATGGTTTTTTCACGTTTTTTTAGCACCGTTTTCTCGTGATAACGACTTAATTTCAGTCGTTTTCTCGAGATGTTATTTATGTCGTTATCTCGGGATAACCAAGCTTGTTTTTTCGAGATCTCGACAGAAATAAGTCGTTATCACGGGATAACGACAAAAATAAGTCGAGATCTCGAGAAAACAAGCTTCGTTATCCCGAGATAACAACATAAATAACTCGAAATCTCGGGAAAACGACTGAAATTAAGTCGTTATCACGAGAAAACGGTGCTAAAAAAACGTGAAAAAACCATGGCCTTTTAGGGCTGTATACTACTTACTATAAGTATGATTACCAACCATTCAAACAGTAGTATACTACTAAGTTTCCCATGATGCATTTGAAACCTCCGATGACCAAAAGCACGCAGGCTATCAAATATCTCTGTTGATTCGTCACATGTGAAAGTTCAGTGAGCGTTTCAGGTGAGAAAGTCACCACATAGAATACCAAAATGTGGTCATTTGATCCGTAAAACGCACGGATACAAATTTCATTTCGGCATTTCAGACATTCGGCTATGCGCACCATTATGCCATCGAAAAAACTTTCGGTCGGCTCCAAAACAAGAGACCAATTTACAAAAGCGTTAAAAGAAGTAAAACGAGATAAGAAAATATGCTTTTATTTTGAAAACGGGAAGTTTGCTAGTGGCTGATTCTTAGCTGAATGCCGTCTCAAGACGTTTAAACATTTATGATATTACGATGATTATGATATTGTTACGACCTGACGCTGTTTTGTTTGAGTCTGTTTTTCCAGTGTTTTGTCTGATAGCTTTCATTTTGAGGCCATTTTATCTGACGTCGTTTTGGTTGAGGCAGTTTAATTTGATGCCGTTTTGTCTGATGACTTTTATTCTGAAGCCTGTGGTCGTATTATCTGAGGGAGTTTTTTCTGAGGCCGTATTATCTGATGCCGTTTGGTCTGAGGGAGGTTTTTCTTAGGCCGTTTGGTCTTAGGTTTTTCTGAGGCTGTTTGGTCTGAGAAATGACAGAGGTTTTCCTGAGACTGAGGATGTCCTAAAATGTACACCGTACCATTGGCATCACCGCTAATTTGTTCCAGCATAGCATAAAATAGTCGTTCATTAATTGTAATCGAGGTAAAAGCTTCAATTAATCGTGATATTGAGTTAGGTAATATCGCCCAGCCCAAGTTCGGACTAAATCATCATGCAAAGAGACAGCACTGAAAAAGCATCACCAGCAAGTTTTAGGTGCGTATAAAAGTATATGCTAAAGATGCAGGGTTGTAGAGGTTGTCAATGTTATTTTTTGCCGAAGCAGCGAATCAGGTCAAAGTAGGAGAAGGCTTCGCAACAGTACTTTCCATGTAGCTTCATTCACGCTGCTGTTCTAAGCTTTTGCCTCCACTGTGAACATCAGAGACAAATGTGTGGGGGAAGTTCAATCAATCAATCAATCAATCTTTATTTGTATAGCGCCAATTCATAACAAGGGTAATCTCAAGACAATTTACAATAGAGCATAAAGCTCTTCATTTTATGGATACACATATATGCATAGATACATATATACATACAGACATGGGCAAAATTGTTGGCACCCTTCCATTAAAGAGAGAAAAACCCACATGGTCACTGAAATAAGCTGAAATTGACAAAAGTAATAAATAAAAATTTACTGAAAATCAACTAATGAAAATCAGACTTTGCTTTTGAATTGTAGTCCAAGAGAATTATGTTAAAAAACAAACTAATGAAACTGGCCTGGACAAAAATGATGGTACCCTTAACTTAATGTGTTGTTGCACAACCTTTTGAGTCAATCACTGTAATCAGGTGATTTCTGTAACTCTCAGTGAGACTTCTGCACCTGTCCACAGGTATTTTGGCCCACTTCTCATGAACAAACTGCTCCAGCTGTCTCAGGTTTGAAGGCTGTCTTCTCCAGACTGCATGTTTCAGCTCCTTCCACAAATGTTCAACAGGATTTAGATCAGGGATCATAGAGGGCTACTTCAGAATAGCCCAATATTTTGTTCTGAGTCATTCTTGGGTGTTTTTAGCTGTGTGTTTTGGCTCATTATCCTGTTGGAGGACCCATGACCTGTGACTGAGACCAAGCTTTCTGACACTGGGCAGCACATTTCACTCTTGTCTTGATGTCTTGATAAATGAGATTTCATTGTACCTGCACAGATTCAAGACACCCTGCGTCAGATGCAGCAAAGCAGCCCCAGAACATAACTTAGCCTCCTCCATGTTTCACAGTAGGTACAGTGCTCTTTTCTTTGTATGATTCATTTTTGTGTCTGTGAACATAGAGCAGATGTGACTTACCAAAAAGCTCCAGTTTTGTCTCATCTGTCCCAAGGACATTCTCCCAGAAGCTTTGTGGCTTGTCAATATGCATTTTTGCAAATTCCAGTCTCACTTTTTTATGATTTGCTTTCAACAGTGATGTCCTCCATTCAGTCCACTTTGGCTCAAACAGTGACAGATGGTGTGATCTGACTCTGATGTACCTTGACCTTGGAGTTCTCCTCTAATCTCTTTGGAAGTTGTTCTGGGCTCTTTGGTTTCCATTCGTATTATCCGTCTCTTCAGTTTGTCATCAGTTTTCCTCCTGCAGCCACGTCCAGGGAGGTTGGCTACAGTCCTGTGGACCTTAAACTTCTGAATAATCTGTCCAGCTGTAGTCACAGGAACATCAAGCTGCTTGAAGATGGTTTTATACCCTTTACCTTTAACATGCTTGTCTATAATTTTATTTCTAATCTCCTGGGACAGCTCTCTCCTTAGCTTTCTGTGGTCCATGTTCAGTGTGGTACACACCATGATACCAAACAGCACAGTGACAACTTTTCAGTCTTTAAATAGGCAGACTGACTGATTACAAGCTTGGAGACACCTGTGATGATAATTACAGGGCACACCTTAGTTTAACATGTCCCTATGGTCACACCATATATTATGTCCTTGTGATATTAATGCAGATGTCTAGAGGTGCAACAATGCTGGGGCTTGGTTTTTCCTCTTCTTTTTATTCCCCAGTCCTGCCCATAACCTTTGATTTACATGACATTTACCTCATCCACCATGAGAAGTGAAGCCACAATAAAACCCCTTGGCTTGCTAAAATCCAGTGTCCTACCATGTGAACCCAAACATTACTTAAATGACTACAGCTCACAGTAATGCAGGATCAGTGTCAGTTGTGATCATGTTTCCCTGAAAAAAGGGGACAAATCTGGTTCAATAAAACAGGTAACAGTGTAAACTGGGGACTTGGCTGAGTGTTTCTGTAGCGGTATCTGTAACTTGGTTCATGTTTTTTAAGGAATACATATTCAATGTTTTGATTTGCCTCAACCAAAGTAGTTATATTTTTGCCGGTGTTTTCACATTTGTTGGGTAGTTGACTGTTTTTTTTTTATTGTTTTTTTTTTTAGATTAGGATAGCTCAACAAGCTCTCAACAGATTTGAACAAAATTTTCATGGAACTTTGGTCATGGCACAAGGAAGAAGTGATATGATTCTGGTGGTGATATGAGCCAGAATGTGGATCCAGGAATTTGTAAGGATTTATTTACATTGTAAGATAAGGCAGTTTTTCCACGTCTTCACAAATGACTCAAAAGCTTTTCAACAGAATTTTATGAAATGTTGTTCATGGCACATTAAGAAATTAGATTTTGGTTTTGCAGGATGTTTTTATTTTTGCCATCGGAAAAGACAAATTCATTTAATTATTGATGTCTTAGTGTGGCTTGTTGCCAGCCGATCAATGGCCTAGAACCAGTATGCAGCCAAATGGCTTCCCCCCCTTGTTTACATTCCAAGTGGAGAAAGAAAAGTTTTTACTAAACAAGCCCCATAACATATTCTTTACAACAACAACTAAAGATTTTGCCTTCAAAATTTCCTCTTAATATAAAGCTCACAAATCTGGCTTGAGAAGTGAAACATATGTTTTCATCCTGGATTTTGCTTTTGCTGTTCTGATGGTTCATGGTTTAGTTATTTGGTATGTTGTAGTTTAGGTTGTTTGTCTTTGTATTCTACTCTCTCTAATCTCTTGCCATATGGGGTCAGAGATAAGAATTTAGCATGAGCTCTTCTTGCTAAATGATATCACATATGTGAAAATCTGTCCGGGAAATGATGTTTAGTCTTAGAGGACGAGGTGGGGCAGGACAGTCTGGCATTGAACCTTAAGCTGCAGACTGTTATGTAAGAATCGCCTTATGGAGTGGATTCTCTGGCATGCAGGGGCCATAGCCGGAAGTCTTTCTATATGATTAGGTTTCACTTTCTCCTGCAAATGTGCATGTTTATATCAACTTTAATGATAAGGATTATTACTAAGTCACTGTTTATGTATTGATGTTCATAATTTAGGTTCATACAAGTACATGTATTTTGATTTTTTTTTTCTTTTCTTTTCTTTTGGGAGAGATCTCTTGTTCACATCTGCATGTTTTAACTTTACTTATGTCTTGTTTTTGTCTTCTATTTAGTTTGTTATGTATATATATGAACATATGTTCCATTACCCATCTGTGTAAATAGACCAGGGGTGGGCAACTATCAATGCCATCAGGGCCACATTCCTTTTTTTTCTGTGGCTGAGGGCTGCACTGTTACATATTGTTGACACTCTCAATAAGAAAAATGTAAACATAAACAAAAAATAGCTTCACAAAGGATTATACCAACACTTATATATTCTAACTAAAACTAATTTAAGATTCTTTTTGATGCTTACCAGATTTTAAAGCTCAAAATGATTACCATTACCATAGTTTCCAAATGTGTTTTTTTTTTTTTGCCAATACTATAAATTATATTTTGATATCTCATAAAATATTTTTTGAGATACAATCATAGCAAAGTAAGAACTTTAATTACTTCTAAAAACACAAAGCATGTACCAGCAGTTTAAGGTTAGTAAAAATATTTTATCACCTATCCTAATTTATGCATTACGTAGTACTGGTTACTCATGATGAATCATGTTCAGCAACTGTTCTTTTGTTTCTTCATATTTCCACATTGTTTGGGGTTTTTTGGCAAATGACTGGTGGGCCGCATTGAGTGACGTGAAGGGCCATATATGGCCACAGTTGCCCACCCCTGAAATAGACAGAAGGAGAAGACTGTGGAGCATAATTGAACATTTGTAAATTCATTTTGTTGGAAATATATGTGAAACTAAATGAAAATAAAAAGAAGCTTAAAAAAAGGATTATTACTATTAAGGTATAAATCGCAGCTCATACAGATTTTAGATTATGCAGATTTCATCAGACACAGACATTCACAGCTCGTGTTAATATCAGTTAGGTGGAGGTGACCAGTTAATGGTTTGTAACTGACTGAGCTGTGAGGATTAATTTGTTTCATTCAGGAGAAGAGCAGATGCTTTTTTCCATCAGTGAGCTCAGTGCACTTCAGGTCTGTTTATGTGCCTGCTAACAGCTGTCAACAGACATTGAGGTCTGCAGTTTTGTGCACACTTGCGTTGAAAAGAAGCCAAAAATATGGCTGCTTATTCATGGAAGATCATAAACAAAATATTTTTGTACCAAATTTCTAAGTCATTATCATCAGATATAACTACTCGCTAATTTTACAAAATGTTAAATATTGAATTCTGTATTTTGCATGTATTTTCAGGCTTCACAGAGTTACAGGGGTCAGTGGTATTGCCATACAGCAAGATAGTTACTGGTTCTATTTTCATGGAGCTTAGCTTTTCCAGAACAGAAAGAAGTCGCTCTTGCAGCATTTACAAGTGCATTTGACCAAAGTTTAAGGGGTGTTTCAGATTTTTTGCAGTGGAGTTGTATGAGATTCATTTCAAAAGTAAATAAATTAGCAACAGTGATTTAAATCAACACTGCCTTAGTACAGAAACAACTTGTTCATACATTTGGCTTTACACTGCTGCAGATGGGGCCAAGAGCTCTGCATTACAGCTGTTACTTGCTGGATTTTAGGCAACAACAAACTCAAACATAAGCTTAATCACAATGCTTATCTTCTATGCTAGCCAGCCCATTTGTTTTGTTTTTTTCAGGCAGAAGGGACTTTTACTTAAATTGGTGCAGTATGCTGCAGTAAAACAAAGGGGCCTTTTCGTGTAAAAGTTAAGTGTTGAAATGTGTTTGATACAGCGCACAGTCAACCCAAAGTGAATTTTTAGTTTGTTTACCTTAATTCAGTAAATTACTCTGAGCTCATCTGGAATAGTAGCCTAACAATGTGACAATTCTATTCTTACAGGGGCAGAGCTGATCAAATTCACTGAGGATATTGTGTTTTCTATTGAAATTAACTCATTGTAGCCCCACTTAAACACACACTAATCTTTTCCTGTAGGGTAATATATTATAGAAAAGACATTTCATGAATAAGAAGGATGGATTCCTGATAGAAAATGTTGTAGATCTTTGTGGTATACAGAACTATAACAGTACACGAGAGGTCTTGTTAATCACTCTTGATTTGTTGAAAGTTAAGCTTTAAGAAAACGATACCATCAACTCAGAAAAAGTCTATAACTCCTCCTAGGACCCTACGTTGCAGACCTGCACTGAGTAGACCATAGACCATAGACTGTAAAAAACATGGACGCCATGACACTGGGCTCAAATTGAAGCCTCCACGAAAACTGCTCCCCCTGGTGACTGGCTGCAGTATAGGTCAAATCTCCGTCTCCCCCATTCATCTGGACGGGCCGAAGTGAAACTTCAAAAAATTAATACACTAAGTAGAAATATTTCTCCCATCCGCATGCTGTGGTGATATGAAAGTATTATTGGGCTGCGTGTTTTCCAAGTCCTCTTTTTTCTGAAAAGTTTCTTTTTTATAAGTTATTAGAGTTTAAAGATGACCGCGGTTTACGGCAGCTTCACAATGATTGTGTACGGCGTATGCTGAGTTGTGTTGCGACCGTTTACGACAGCTGCGTCCGGATTATGGCCCAAATTCTCTACTGGTTGCACAATGGTGGCGCCCTGACGGGGGATATTATGGCTTCAAAACCGTTACATGGTAGAAGGCGGAGCCACGCTATCCAGTTCTTATAATACATCCATGGTAATACTTCAGTAGTCTGCTTACGGTGATCACTTTGGGCGTTAACCACACACTGGGGCATCTGGAAAAAAAAACGTAACGTGACGTCGGAGGTCTGCAACGTAGGGTCCTGTCAGTGCAGGAAACGTAACGTGATGTCGGCGTAACGTGACGTCGGGTCCTCTCAGTGCAGCGGGTCCTCTCAGTGCAGGTCTGCAGGTCTGCAGCCAGACCGTCTTGGTTTTTATTGGTACCTGTTCTGATTGGTACTCTGAGGGGATCTGTGTTCATTGTCAGCTTTTAAAGCTTTTGTTTCTCCTCTGTTTAGGGAAACTGTGGATGGTGCATGCAGAGGATTTGTAGAGACTTAATCTACAACTGTTTTATTAAAGTGTGTGGCAAGAGCTAAGGCGACATAAGGACAAAAACTGAGCACACAAATCAATGTGATGTTAAAAGTCAGTGGGACGCTGTAATCTGTTCCACCCTATTAAACTTGGGACTTGGAGGCTACTTTCTCATCAACAGTAATAGGCCAAATCCACAGGGATTTCCCGCCAATCACAGGCTGGTCAGAAAATCTTAATGGATTTTCCTAGGAAGCTGATAAAGGCGTTTTCTTTTTTTTTTCTTTCTTTTTTTCTAAATCTGACAGTCTGTTGTGTTTTCACTACATAAAGCAACTCAACCGTATCCATCCATCATTCATTCTTCCATCCAGTATACACACAGCGTATCCCTTCTGGGTACTGGGGGACCTTGCTGCTTAGATGTTTGCTCTTGTGTCTTTAAAATATGAGTAAAAAAACCCAAAGAATTCAGAGAATGAAAGTAGATTTACCCATTAAAATACCTGGTTCACTCAAATGTATGCTGCGCAAATTAAAAGATGTTAATTTCATCCTTAAGCAGACACTAAGGAACAATCAGCCGCCTGGGTGAGACTCCAATCAATATGCTACTTAGAATTCCAGTAAAGTGGAGAGTTCAGGAGGCCCAATATTCTGTTTAGCTCTACTTTCTCTTCTTTTCTTTTGATGGTTACGCAAAACATTTTGTGAGGGCCTCTTCGCAACATCAATCAATCAATCAATCAGTCTTTATTTGTATAGCGCCAATTCATAACAAGTGTTATCTCAAGACACTTTACAATAGAGCATAAAGCTCTTCATTTTATGGATACACATATATGCATAGATACATATATACATATAGAATACACATATACATATATATACAAATATATACATCCAACACCCAACATGAATCCATATAGCCAATCATGGATCCCTCCATCATGGCGGCAAGAAAAAACCTTCTGTTAAGCAGCAGGAAATCTTGAATGTGGATCCCAGTCTCATGATGAACAGCAAATCCACACGATGCTGTGATGGGTGTGAGGGCAAAGGAAGGGAAGTAAGAGGAGACAAGTGGGCCAAGTAAGAACTAAAGTTAGGGACAGGTCCATGTATCATCGGCCTGTCGTCTGATTTATTAGAGGTAGCCTCTTGAGATGCTACATCTCATTTCTGGAGGTCCTCATGTCTGAATGGTTGTGGTGATCATTTTCTAGAAGTATAATCTTAGATATTCAAACTGAAAATAAGAACTTATGGTAGTGACGAACTCATGGGTGCCCAGACCACAAGTGCATCCCAACCATATTTGTCTCCGTTAAGTATAAATGTGTTAAAGGCCTCTTGAGATGTGACATCCCATTTTCAAGAGGGACTTCATGACTATGTGGTAATAAGAAATAGATACTGTAGGTGTAACGATCATGGATATGGAGATCATGCTAATAACTACATGAACAGCTATAATGATAATGAGAATGGAGTGTTCCTAATAAAATGGCCAACTATGTGTGTCATGTTTATAGCTGTAGTTTTGAGGCTTCATGACTCCACAGCAGCAGGCAGTCTCCACCAAGGATCCCAGGCCACCTACAAGACAAGAGCCAGAGACGAGTACAGGAGCAAACAAAAGGGGCAAAAACAGATGTGGAGAGAGAGAGAGGGAGAGAGTGATAGAGCCCATTGTGCCAGACCCCTCCCCCCCGGCAGTCTAGGCCTATTACATCTAAACTATGAGTCTAGTTTATGAACTAATTTATTTATTTATTTATTTATAACCTATAAGCTGGTCCCTAACTGAAAGCTTTATCAAAGAGGAATGTTTTAAGTCTAACCTTAAAAGGTAGAGAGTGTCAGACTCCCGAACTGTGGTTGGTAAATTGTTCCAGAGAAGAGGCCTGATAACTGAAGGCTCTACCTCCCATACTACTTTTGGAGATTGATGGCACCACAAGTAGGCCAGCATCTTGGGGCGTAATGTTCTAGAGGGGTTATGCGGCACTACAAGCTCTTCAAGATAGACTGGTGCCTGTCCACTGAGAGCTTTATAGGTGAGGAGAAGAATCTTGAATTCTATTCTATATTTAATGGGAAGCCAATGCAGAGAAGCTAAAACAGGAGTAATGTGGTCTCTTCTCCTAGTTCTAGTCAGTACACGTGCTGCAGCATTTTGGACCAGCTGAAGCGTCTTAAGTGACTTGCTGGGACAGCCTGAAAGCAGAGAATTACAATAGTCCAGTCTGGAGGTAACAAAAGCATGGACTAGCTTTTCAGCATCGCTCTGGGACAGGATAGGCCTGATTTTAGCGATGTTGCGTAGATGAAAAAAGGCTGTTTTTGAAATTTGCTTTATGTGAGAGTTAAAGGATAAATCCTGATCAAATAGCACTCCTAGATTTCTAACAGTTGTGCTTGGTGCCAGGCTAATGCCATCTATGGCAGTTAAATCACTAGAAAAGGATTCTCTAAGGTGTCGAGGGCCCAGCACAATAATCTCTGTCTTGTCTGAGTTAAGAAGAAGAAAATTTCTGGCCATCCAGGTTCTGATGTCCTTTAAACAGGCATCTAGTTTATCTAAGTGGTTTGTCTCACCTGGCTTTAATGATACATAGAGCTGTGTGTCATCAGCGTAACAGTGAAAATTAACAGAGTATTTCCTCATGATATTACCAAGGGAAGCATATATATAGAGAGAATTGGACCTAGCACTGAACCTTGAGGAACCCGTAACTTACTTTAGTGTACACAGAGGATTTGTTGTTCACGTGTACAAACTGATATCTATTGGATAAGTAGGACTTAAACCAGTTTAAGGCAGTCCCTGTAATCCCAAGTAACATCTCTAATCTCTGTATAAGAACATCATGATCAATGGTGTCAGCTGCACTAAGATCTAACAAAACAAGAACAGAGAGCAGTGCTTCATCTGAAGCTGAAAGTAGATCATTAGTTACTTTAACTAGAGCAGTCTCTGTGCTGTGATGAGCTCTAAATCCTGACTGAAAGTCCTCAAGCAGGCTATTGTCTTGAAGGAAGTCACCTAGCTGATCAGCTACCACTTTCTCCAGGATCTTTGAGGCAAATGGAAGGTTAGAAATAGGCCTATAGTTAGCTAATGTTCCTGAATCAAGGTTAGGTTTTTTAAGGATGGGTTTGATTACTGCTGTTTTAAAAGACTGTGGTACGTAGCCTGTTGATAGAGATATATATTTACTGTCTCCAGCAACAATGGACAAACTAGAGGAAAGACCTCCTTAAACAACTTAGTTGGGATCGGGTCTAAAAGGCAGGTTGATGATTTAGAGGAGGAGACGAGAGAATTTAGCTCCTGAAGGCTGATCGTAGAGAAACTGTCTAACTCAGGTCTGACTTCTACTACATTTAAAGGTAGGGCAGGTTCGGCTGGAGATAAAGAGTTGCTAATTTTATCTCTAATTTTCAGAATTTTATCATTGAAAAAGTTCATAAAGTCCTCACAGCCCAGGGCTAGAGGAATCACAGGCTCAATAGAGCTCTGACTCTGTGTCAGCCTGGCTACAGTGCTGAAGAGATATCTGGGGTTGTTTCTATTTTCTTCAATAAGTGAGGAGTAGTAGGCAGCTCGAGCATGTTTTAAGGCTCTCATGTAGTTAATATGACTCTCTCGCCAAAGTATCGTGACTCTTCCCTTTTATCAGAGCGCCACATTCTCTCTAATTTACGGGTTGTTTGTTTAAGTGTCACGAGTTTCTGAGTTAAACCAAGGAGCTGTCCTCTGACGTTTAATACGTTTTTGTCTCAGTGGGGCAATTGAGTCCAAAGTGGATCTTAGTAGACTGGCTGAGTCATCAACAAGCTGATCCAGCTGAATGGGGCTAAGGCTAATATCACAGTTATCAGTTGGCCAATTTATTGAGCTTAGGGCAGTAGGAATGGCCTCTGTGAATTTAGCCACTGCACCACTGGACAGATTTCTACTGCTCACAGTTTTGCTGCAAAACACAGAATCTTCCAGGAGGATGCTAAAAGTTACTAAGAAGTGGTCGGATAAAAATGGATTCTCTGGAAAAACTTTCACTTCATTAATATTGAGGCCATATGCTAAAACCAAATCAAGAGTGTGATTAAAATGATGGGTAGCTTCATTAACAGACTGAATAAAGCCAACTGAATCTATTAATGACATAAAAGCTGAGCTAAGACTATCACTCTCTTTGTCCACATGGATATTAAAATCACCTACAATGACTATTTTATCAGAGCTTAGGACCAACATGCAAACCCTTTTTTTTCTGGGAGGCATTGACTGTGAATGGGGTTTAATGCTGACTTGAGCATGACTGCCAGTTGGCAAGTTGGCACTTTGTTGTAAGTTTGATGCTGATTCGTGTGCTCTCTGTTCTGGTCCTGAAAACAAAAGCCCAGCCGAATAAAAACCTGCAAAATTGTAGCATAAATTTGAGGTCTATAAAATCTTGATCTTTATTTAGACTTTCAGTATTTTGCAGCTTTTTGAGTCTTGAATCTGTGCAGGATACAATGAAATCTCAGGATTATCAAGGTATTCGGGAGTGAAATGTGCTGTCCAGTGTCAGAAAGCTTTGTCTCAGCTGCAGGTCATGGGCCCTCCAACAAAATAATGACCCAAAACAAGCTAGAATCATCCAAGAATGTCTCAGAACCAAACATTTGACTATTCAGAAGTGGCCTTCGATGAGCCCTGATCTAAATCCTATTGAACATTTGTGGAAAGAGCTGAAACATGCTAACCTGACAAGCCAGATGGACAGCTCCATATTTCGGCCACAGAAATATTTCACTAGTCCATCTGGGTAGGAGCCCTTTGAATTTGTTTTCAGGGGCAGAACGTTAAAGTAACCTCCCACAAGCTTGTGATTGGACAATCGTTTGGCTCGTCACATTCATCACAGACCAATCCACATCAAGCAGGGTTGCCTCCTATAATGTAGCATACATAGCGGCTAATGTAGCGGTTAATGGCTAACAACAGTTAAAAACAGTTCATGGACGTTAGCCATAGCGGCTAACTTAGCCACTAACAGCTAACAGCAGTTAATGACTGTTAGCCGTTAGCCGCTAACTTAGCTGCTAACAGCTAGCAGCCTTATACAATCGTCTTACACTAAATTGTACCACACAGATGATTCATTTAACACTTATATGTGACATGAACCTCGTCAAAGACAATCCCTACAAGCAAACTTATGAAGAGGGCAGATTTCGCCAAGTTTCCCTCGGTAGCCATGAGGACGATGGGCTAATCAGCATGTCCGTTCTCAACTTCCGGTTGTCGTCACATCCACATTCTGCAGCTCCTGCCTCTCTTCTCTGATTGGGCCGTTAAGAATTCAGCCGAGTGAATTCATTGGACAATGGAGGCTGGCAAGACGGACCTGCAGGATTTCAGAATCAGGCAGGTCTGTCTGCTCTGCAAGGCTAAAAACATGCAGTCTGGAGAAAACACCCTTCAAACCTGAGACAGCGGGAAAAATTTGCTCTTGGGGAGTGGGTTAAAATACCTGCGGACAGGTGCAGAAGTCTCATTGAGAGTTACGGAAATGTCCTGATTACAGTTATTGCCTCAAAAAGCTGTGAAACAAAACGTTGAGCTAAGGGAACCATCATCTTTGTCCAGACCAGTTTCATTAGTTTTTTTTTTTTTTTTAATAATTCTGTTACACCACCATTAAAAAACAATGTCTGATTTTCATTCGTTGATTTTCATGAATTTTTTAAACAATTATTACTTTTGTCAGTTTTGAGTTATTCCAATGACCCTGTGGGTTTTTCTTTCTTTAATGGAAAAGTACCAACAATTTTATCCATATCTGTATATAAAGACATTTTTTAACACCATGAAAATAATTAAGTTAGCCCACTTTAAAACTACAGTGATTTTCTATTCATGTTGTTGAGTTACTGCTAACAAAAAGCCTGCACATGCACCATGTGTGATGCTTTTTAAATGTGCATATTTAAAAAAAATATATTAAAAAAAAACGTTTTACATAGAAAACATCAGAGTTTCAAAGCTTCTCTAGCACCAGGTTTTCTCAGAGAGGATTCAAAAGAACCACAGAAACCCGATTTTCTTCAAGATGTAACAACTCAAAGCTTTTATCTTCAGCAGCAACAGAGGTAGATGTTCTGAAGAGACTTTTTTTGTTCCTCTTTGATTCTTTTCTTTGAAACCTCTTAAAATATAAGCTTTAGGAATCCATCTGCCGTGAGAAATAAAGGAAGGTGAGGCACATGGATGCCAAGGAGACAGGCTTTAAGTGCAAACACTGTTGAATGTGCACCTCAGTTTGTTGTGTTTTAACAGAGATAGTCGTGGCCTTCTGTGGCCTCTGGTTATTTTGTGATCTCATGTTAGACGTGTAGAAAACGTCCCTTTACTCTCTCACTTTAGTTCAAATGTCATGCAGCTCAAAGTGAGGCACGGCAGTCTATGAAAACCAAACACACTCCGGATTATAAATAATTCATGCATCTTGAAGACAACACTTTCACTTTCTTTAAAAATCTTTCTCAAGGAAAAAGTGTCTCCTTAAGCACACGTAGAGATGATGCAACTTTATGAATATATTCTGTGGGAGACTTTCTTCATATCCTGCCAAATAATTTTACCCCAAGGTCGTTTCTGGAGAGAAAAGATTGGCCCTGACATCCTGAATTATTATGCCCTCTGAGACTGTGAAAATATGCCCCTGGGTTTGATGATAGGATGTTTCGCTGTGCTTTGCTTCTTCTTAATGAAGTTTGGTGGCCGATGTTTCCATTTGTTTAGCATATTCAGAGAGACGGATACAGATTAACAGGAACAGTAATCATGTTTTACAGTCAGACATTTTATCAGAAAGTCAAAACAAGAGAAAGTCAAAGTCATAGATGTCCAAACTGTGACCTGTGGGCGATCTTTGAGCCTTGGTGTATTTCCTAGAAGCCTGAGATGTTGAAATGTTAAGAAGATTTAGGCCCCATCCACACGAAGACGAAACGCTTAACAGTTTCCAAAACGATCGTCATAAAGACGAAGGCGTCTCAGAAAATGTGTGCGTCTATATGAATGCACTCGATACGTATCAAAACGCTGTAAAACACATACCAGACCTCTAGGGGCGCTGTAACAATATGACGGAAACAAGCGGAAACAGACGAAAAAACAGTGGGCATGCGCACTTGCGGCAAAAGTTGTAAACAGAGATTGTGATAAAGTGATCATAAAGTGCCGTATTGTGTCCTCGATAATTGTTTGTTCAACTCGGTGGTGATTGAGAAGAAGATTTTGCTGCAACAGGGATAGTAGGGTCACTAGCTTCATCAGCACAAATGCTTCACGTACGCCGCCGTTGTCGTTGCCGCGTGTGGCGCATGCATGTCAATGAAGATATGAAACTATGACGTAAGCATATCTGAAAACTTGCGGAGAGCCAGTAATCATGGAGCTGCATATACGACCTTTCAAAATCTTTCCACTCTGGAGCCTCGTTTCAAAAATGATCGTTTACAGACCCCCAAAACGCCATCTTCGTATGGATGATACGCAGATTCGGCAAAAAACGCATGCGTTTAGACCTCGGTTTGGCTTCGTGTGGATGGGGCCTTAATTTCAAACCTTTGCGTATTTCCAAAAGGACACAGTAGTTTTCTGCAGGGATTGCAATCACATTAAAATAAGCTGGACATAAATGGTGCTTTCACACTTGATGGTTTAAGAGCTGTTCTGAAACAAGCTGGAATTCTCTCTTCAGCCCAGTTTGTTTGGACATACAGTATGTGAACACAGCAATCAAACTGACAACAATCATAATAAAATTTCACTGGTGATCAGTTTTCAGATCCAGAGAACTCTGTCAAACATATGAACTGAGCTGGGGTTGCTGCTGCGCCATCATGCCGCCCCTTGCACTTGTTTTGTGCCTGAATTTTGGGATTAGTTGACATCTCCCCTCTTTGCTGCTCCTCTCATCCAAGCCAGGAATGGGCCTAGTAGTAGCCAGAACTAACCAGGGCCCCTTGAGATCTTGTTGGTCTTGCGTTACAGTTAAATCCAATTGCATTCCTCTCCTGTTGTCTAAGATAGGGTTTTTACCTGTTTTAGCAGTGACCCACTTCAGTGACACTCAGTGGATGAATTCTTCATACCTTGCTACAATTAATTTACTGTTGTGTACCAACATTTGATATAATTCTGAAGTTTTTTTTCTGTATTCCAGTGTTCCTTGAACAGCGTCACAAAAGTAACTAGAAAAGCACTCGGAGAGCACAGACCTCCGCCAGCGCCTGAGTCCTCACCCATATTGTGATTTTCACCATAAATATTAGTCCTACCTTTATTTCATTGAAATGTTTAGATTCATTGACCATGAAAACATACCATTAGCAATTGGATTCATAATGATATGTATTTTAGTTCAGTAGTTATTCACAAAAATCACATTTTTCGTCATGGTGGCCAGATGCTGATCTGGATCAACACCAAAATCGAATCACTTCTTCCTTTTCCCATGCTGAACATTTCCTGAAACTTTAATCAAAATCCATCCATAACTTTTTGAGTTATTTAGTTCAAAGACAGACAGACAGACGGACAGACTCTCCCAAAAACATAACCTCCTTGGGGGAGGTAATGATTTCAGGAATCATATTGTTAAAAAGAAAAATGTAGATTGTTAAATAAATTGAACCTCTGCCCCTGTAAAAATCATCTCATTCCTAATGCATCAACAAATTAGTTTAGATTAGATTAGATTAGATAGAACTTTATGTTTCCCTTTGAGAGACTCCCTCGGGGAAATTAGGATTCCAGTAGCAGTTTTGTATAGAAGATAAAAAGATAAATGTTTTCACATTTGCTACTGCTCCTTCCATCCTCTGTCTTCCTGTTACCCCTCCTCCCACTTAGAGAGAGTTGTACAGTCTGATGGCCTGAGGGACAAAAAAGTGTCTCAGTCTGTTTGTCCTGCACTTTGAAGCAGCAGTCTTGGGCTGGACAGGCTCCTCTGGTGGCTGATGACGGTGTTCACAGGGTGGCGGCATTGTCCATGATGTCCAGCAGTTTGTCATGTGTCCTCTTTTCTGCCACTGTCACCAGAGAGTCCAACTTCATGCTGACCACATAAGCGGCCCACCTGATCAGTTTCTCCAGCTTGGATGCATCCTTCTTGGATGTGCTGCACACAATAGTGTAAAGAGTAAATGCCTCTATCCTTGAACTAATTTACTTACTGCATCACTGCTAAAACAAAACAATAGATCCAATGTTTTATGAAGTAGAAGGCATCATATAAGAAGTCATGTGTATGCTAAATTTTTGTAGGCTAATGAAAGGTTGGCATTGCTTGCCATTGGGTTCTCTGCCATTTTTGTTGTCCTTATTTCTATTTAGTCAGCAACTGTGGTTTTATACACACAATAACGTTTAGCGATTTAAAAGCAGGCAAAATCAGATGCATTTTATTATTTCCAATCAAACATTGAAATATCATGTGCCTGTGTTCACCACAATCTTTAGTTTGAGTATTTATCCAAACTCAATACGGTAAATACCATTACTTTTGTGCCTGACAACCAGAAGGTGCTAAATGCTGACACGTCTGTGCAGTTTCAAACTCTTGCACGACACTGTTTGGGCTGTCCTATCCAGGAGGGCAAGTTAGCAGAACATATCCAGAGTTGGACAAATTCAGAGTTTTAAAAGTATCATGACAACAGAGGGACTTTCAAGCTATTTTTAAAAAATATTTTTGGGGGGCATGTTGTGCTTTTATTGATAGGAGAGAGACAGTGGATAGGCTTGTGAAAGGGAGTGAGTGAGTAGGGGGAAGACACTCTGCAAAGTGGTCACAGGCCGGATTTGAACCCAGACTGGCAGAAGCATGTACATGGGACATGCATGGTTTGCTAACCACTCCATCAAACCAGCACCCCTCAAGCAAATTTTGACCATTATTCATTACCATTTAGTAGGATTATTAGTCTTAAGTCAGACTTAATGCTCTGTTTAATATAACGCCTACTTTGGCCCATGTTCTTCTTAGTGTTATTAGAGGCATTAGAGGGAAAGTTCAGTTCCAACAACGCACTTGCTCTTGTCTTATTAGCCTTGCTTCTCTGTGTCCTTCCAGAAAGATGAAGAAAGAGGACAGGATAGCTGCCCTGCTCTGTGCTCTGCATAGAAATGTTTGCACTGACTGATTCACATCCAGTTTTTGGCATATGTATCTGGTGTTGGTTTTGTGCATGTGTGCTTGCCTGTAAGTAATCGTATGTGTCTGAGTGTATCTGCTCTAGGGCTGGGCGATATGCAGTCTTTAATCTATCTGCAGTCATTGCTTATCATCATCTGATAGATGATTTATGCCTCTAGGAGTGGAAGTGAGTGTCTCTTTTGGTGAGACTGGCAGTTACGAATTCCAGGTATTCCAGGCATGATATCTATTTTCCATGTGTCGCTGAAGTCTGAAATGTGAATGGTTTCATTACATCTTCCAAACAGTCATGTAAAGCTTTTCTAATTTTCCCTTCAGCAGTAGACCACAAGTCTTGTAGTGGCATAAAGTGCTCTGACTTCAGTTGTGTGAAGAAGAGTTTTGAAAATCAGGGCCAACAATTTTGTGAATTGCTGTTTCTGATACCTGTTGGAGCCTCTTGTCTGAGAATTCCCTCTCAATCCAGTGACCAGATCAAGTTTGCCATCATATCTGTGGCATTGGTGATTGAATTGTTGTTTATTTCATAACTGTTAGAAATGCTTGCAGTTTAGATCCCAGCTGTTTTGTCCTTAATCGCAGTTGGCTTGTGACTGTTTTTTGAAACCCAGGACAAAAGGCAATATCGGATGCATTTTAAAAATTTCGGGTAGATTTAGTTTGAATGTGTTTTTCACAGACCTTATTCAGGCATTTCTGCAGTATGGATATTCCAAAAGTATGCTTTCGATTTGGCAACCAATATGTACTAATGCTACTCCCAATTTCTTGGCATAGTATCTGCGTATATCCCTGCACCTGACAAATGCCCTCTATTGGCTAATCAAGATGCCTTAAAAGTAGGATACCATTATCTGACAAAAACACAGGCAAACAAATTAGCTGAAAGCGAATTTCACATTAATTAAGATGCATAAAAACGGGCATGCGCAGCTGGCTGGCCCCCCTTCTCGCGCCAACTGAGCCCAATCTTAAAAGCGCGAGCAGCCGCAGACGGACGGTCGCTCTGTTGAAGGCAGGACGGATCACCCTCTCCCTCTGATACGCACATCCAGCGGGTTTATTTGTCCAATAATGAAGGATTGATGATGAATCAGAAGTTGATCCGCTCTTTTCTTGACCCAGAAGCCTCTCTCATGTTGACCGACAGGATTAGGATGAAAAGGTGAAAGTTTGATTTTGTAAATCTATCAGGCGGTAATCCGAAACCATTGCTGTTTAAGGGGCGGAGTGATGTGAGGAAAACACAAGTTTGAAAGATAATCCAAGAGGAGAAGGACTTCTTCTGAGAGGATGCATGTGGGTGAGTGAGATCGTCCATATTTTTGATTTTAGGCTGTAAATGCCAATTGGTCCTTTTTTAAATTTATCCTATGAGAGGTGTAAAGAGGACAGCGATGGAGGAGTATTTGTTCCATAGTGTTATTTTATTTCAATCATTTCTTTATTTCCCCTGTAAATACCTGTCAGGAGAGTAAAACAATATTTGCACGTGGAGATTTTACCATCTGTAAAAGACGGGAGGTCAGTCTCCGATGACAAACTGAAACGTTCGTGGTGCTGAAGTGACAGCTCCTCACTTTCGCCCTGTGTCCTTTGCTTTGCCGGTGGCCATAAAATAGACTATGTTTCACAAGTACCAATAAGAATTAAAATTATTCAAAAGGGGGGAATTCTCTCTCCTCTTACATCAGCATGTTTGAGGCTTAGTATCCGGACAGGAGGATTTGTGCTGCTGATGCTGCCTCAGGTCTTCCTCTTCACAGAATAAATATCTTTTTTTTGGAAAGGGTTCAGAGATAAAGACCCCCAAATAAACAAAGAAGTGCTTACTCTCTAGTTTAAAAGTTATGTCAGCCGGACAAAGAATGAAACATCATCAGACATTTCACTTGATTTGCCTTTATTTGACTGGAAGAAAGGGTCTTTGTTACAGACAAGGGCTGGGCAACATGGTCTGAAACTGAATCCCAAAATTCTTCATGTAAATAGCTCACATTAAAGTCTGCTCTATTTTTATGAAATTAGAGATAATAACCTTGAAAACTGGCTTTGGATTTTTCAAATAAATGTTTTTTTCTGACTTTAGATAACACTAGATTTATCAGGAACATATTTTAAAGATTTTTTGCCAAATAATAGTACAGATACAGTGGATGGACTTGGAAAGGGGGAGAGAGAATAGGTTAAGACGTGCTGCAAATGGGTCTCAGGGCCACCCGGCCATTGGCAGAGTGGGTCAACACCCAGTGAGTTACATTTTAAAAGTTAAATACATTTTACTGCTCTATTTTTCTGAAATGATGACTATATCAGAGTAATGATATACAGTTGTAAAAACAGTATTCCTCTGTGTATTATGTCTTTGTTAACATCTTAAAATCCCATCTGAAACACTGAAAGGCAGATGAAGGATTGTATTCCAGCAACCATCACCTGATTGTTATTTTGGGTCCAGTTTAGTATTTGCTTGAGTGTGATACAGAGGCAGCCCAAACCAATTTTGTGCCCTGGACAGGATCTCTATCAGGGCCTCTTGTTTTCACATTTCACCACCAGTACACTGAAGGAAAACAGCACAAATGTAGTTTTGTATTTTTGGTTTCTTTTGTAACTTTACTGAACAATAGTAATGGAATGGCATAAGATTAAGTCAAATTGAAGGGATAGAAAAATACATTTTCTTCTGTCTTCACTATATTGTACCTTTTCTTCATCCCTTATTTGGAGAAGAGTGGTGTTTCATGGATGTTGAGCATCCCCCAACATTTGCCTCTACTGCCTATGCCTTACAGCCTACTCATGTTCACTTGACATAGAAGTTTGCCTTTCTGAAGGCACCAAAACACAACTGTTCATAAACAAAATGCGTTCTCATCTGCTCGGCATTACAGTTTTTTTAAGGATCAGATGGTTGCAGATCTGTCATTTTTCATTAAAATATAATGTCACCTTAAAGGTGCAGTGTGTAGAATGTGTCATTTTATACATCCACCGCATTTCGCCAAACAGAAACAGTGAATATAGGAGATATATGTTTCTATTTGTAAAGTCCGTCAAAATAGGAGTACAATCATCCCTGTAAAATGTTTGTTTTATTTTTATTTAGTAAGAAAAATCTTTATGACAAAAAATTACATTACTGCGGGCCGCTGTTTCGTGTAGGCTGACATATTGATCTGCCGTGTTGTCTACGGGTGGTTTTTAGGGACAAAAAGAACGAAAACGCGAATCTGTCCGCTGGTTCTGAAATCTACCTGGAATGCAGGCGAAGAAGAGGAGAGGATGGCAGTGGATGCAGAGAAAGTTGTTACTCTGTCCTCGGGATTCAAACTGTGTGTATAAACACACACAACATAAATTGTGTGCTGTGTTCAGGATCCTGTTTGGTCTTCACAGGATTCCGTTGCTCAGTGACGTGACGTTTTGGCTACGGTTAGGTTCATTCTAGAATCTGAACGCTAGATATCACTAAAATGCCAAATTCTACACACTGCACCTTTAAAATAACAATCTCAGTAATTCAGAATAACAGAGCTTTTTCCACAGAAAATAAAACTCATAATTTTGAGATAATTGTCTCCATTCAGTTATACGGCTAATTTTAATTTTCCCATGAATGCAGTAGCTCATGCTCTGATATGTTTGGGCTGCTCTAATGATTTGTGTCAAAGCAGAATGATCCATATATTTTTAAAACTGAGCTCAAACTGATGTAATGACTAAATGATAAAGTCTTAAATCAAATAATAACATGACCAGATGTTTTCTCTTGTTCTCTTAATCTTAGAAACAGTTTATTCTCTACAGACAACAAACCTTTGTTAGGGGCTTTGGCGACTGTCTGGTGGTCAGACTTGATGGGTGGATGTCACTCAGCATTATTATGAGCATCAGCAGCTACTAGCTAAATGTCAGGCAGTATCAGATTAAGATCCTGCTGAAGTGTCACCTAGAAATACATCTTTAAAGGAGGCATGTGTAATCCAGAGTGTATTTTTCATAACAAAGTTTTTTCTTTAAAGTTTAAAGAGTCATCACTTAATGAGACAAAAACTTGAACATTTTTAAGGTGTATCACTTAAAATTTCTGCAAACATTATCAGAAACACCACATTTCCTTTAGCTCTGAAGAGAATGAGTTATTAGAAATACTCAGAATTTCAATCAAGTTTTGAGTTAATGAAATAAAAACCTCTATTCTGGTAATTTTATAAATTTTTAATTGCAAAACTTCTGAGGTTGGTTTGTTGTTAATTCACAAATTATAGCCTCAAAATAATTGTTTTTTCTTAAATATTAATGGATCATTTTATATTGATTTTTAACAGTAGCCTTTATGCACAATTATAGAAAAGTGATATACTGTCTCTCTCTCTCTCTCTCACTCGCTATGTATATATATATATATATATATATATATATATATATATATATATATATATATATATACATATATATATATATACACACACACACACACACATATATATCTATATAAGTGATATACTGTCTCTCTCTCTCTCTCTCACTGCTATGTATATATATATATATATCTATATATATATATATATATATATATATATATATACATATATATATATATATACACACACACACACTCATATATATCTATATCTATATCTATATATATATATATATATATATATATATATATATATATATATATATATATATATATATATATATATATATATATATATATATATATATATATATATATATATATATATATATATATATATATATATATATATATATATATATATATATATATATATATATATATATATATGAAATTCATAATCTGCTTAAAGTCCCCAAAGAAAGAATTTGAATTCTGGGACATCACAAAATTGTAATGAATGATGAATAAAATCAATACACTAAGAACAGAACATTTTTTATCATCCAACAAACCAGTTAGCCCTGATCTGTTTGGTTTGGCGAGCGACGCATGCGTAAAGTGACACTGCCATGTATGGGTCGTTCAACTGGACAAAATTTAAATGTTTGTGCGCTATAACTAATCTTGCGATTAATTTCTATAATGCATTAATTTGCATTGTTATTAATTAATCTAATTAATACACTAAAGTGACAGCCCTAACATACATATATATATATATATATATATATATATATATATATATATATATATATATATATATGTATATGTACACACATATATATACACACATATATCTACACACATATATATATACACATATATATATATACATATATCAGTATTTTTTTCTTTAAAAAAGCAAAAATAATTAGCAGTCTGTCAGTACTTTTATTCATAGTCTACCATTTGCTTATGCAGATAATCAAGGTAGAACTTGAAAAGAAAAAAAATTGCTCTATTGGAGTACTTAAAGTTGTTGGGATCTAACTTAAATCCACATCAGCCCTAGTCACGGTTTATTTGCATCTTGTATACACTAAATGTCATAAAACAGATAATTCATGTAATAAGACAGAATGCCATAAAAAGCCACCTTTTATCACTAGCCTTTTTTTTTTGATAATGCTCCATTTAGTTCATTTTACTTTTTTTCAACAAATACTTTCATTGATACTGTTTACAATTAACTCACAAAATATTTTTTTTTTCAATTTTGAATAAATAAATTAGAAAAACTGAAAATACAATGGTTTCCACAAAAAGTAAGAAAATAAATAAAGAATTATAAACATAGTGGACAGAGATAAAACAAAAGTTCAGCTCTGCAATGTAGTTGGCACATTCGATTGTTTTTACATTCATAATCATTACTGATGTGTAAGTACACATTTACACACACATTTACACATACCCATCTATATTCAAACTGTTTCAATACAAATACATATTGATGCTGCAATGATTTCATTTACAAGGTGTTGTTTTGTATATCTTGTGTTAGTTTTCTACATTTGATTGAATCAATTCTCTGATGACATAAAGTCACACCTGATGATGACGCATGGATCAGCCAGTAATTAAATTTTTTTTCTGATACTAAACATAATTATTAATGCCTGAGCAAAATGCTATACATTATTTTAATAGGGCTTCTCCTAGTCCAAAAGCCTCCGGAGTCATGTTCCACAACCACACTGAATAAAAGTCTGCAGTCTGCATCTAAATCTGCTGTCTTGTGTTTTTCAGTTTGAGCGGACGTGCAGAGCAAAATGCCACTTTGGTGAAAACTCAAACCCAACATCTGAGTGGCCTGCAGCCCTCAGGCAACATGGGCTATTTAGGTCATTTTTATTTTATGTAATAGACATAAATGTGGCACGAGGTATTATTTCATGATACAGAAATCTTTGTGTTAAGCAGTCAGAACTTGAGCAGGATGTGAGAACAGGAGGTGGAGTTATGTGAGCAGATGGTGGAAACAGCTCGTCTTCTTTTTGCTCTCCTTGTCACCTCTGTTGGCCTGTGATATACATTCAGATGAGTGCCCAGAAACAACCAACGCAGACCCAAGCAGACAATCCTGCTCAGCTCCCTGTTCTTCTGTTGTCTTGATTGTCAGCTTCTTCAAATACTATTGACCATAGACAAGTGAAGGTTCCTTGTTAATGTGCCTGATCACCCTTAATTATACAACTGCATAGAAATTTGGGACATCTGTTTTGTATTTCAGTGAGGCCTCTGGCCGGTGGTTAGTAGCAGAAATTTTACATTTTGCTCTCCCTCTTCCTGTCACATTTATTTCTTACAGTGGGACTCACAGCTACATTTATGAATGTTGCAGGAACTATGCTTTATACGAATAACATTAATTAAAATGCATTTAATGCAAGAAATATTGTGGGCTCCTGACACTCCAAAAAATCAGTAAGTCTCCCATTTTTTAAGATATGGTATATCGTATCATAATCCATGTATCACTTTATGTATTTTATCGACAGATTCTTGCTAATACACATCCCTAACTTACACTAGAAACATTTTTAAACGTGCTGTAAACTTTGCAGGAGCCTTAATTTTAGTTTCCAGGGATCATTTGGAATAAACTGTTGTCAAAAAATAATGTTTTAGGTCACATTTTCTTCTTATGTTCTTGAGCTTTCAACATAATTTAAACATAAGAATATAGTACAATTAAACAAAGTAAATGAAAAATAAATCAGAAGACCCTAAGAAGTAAGCTCAAGAAACTAGCAAAACACATTTTTAAATTGCAAAATAACCACTGTGTTTAAAGAGACTGTGAGGACTTTCTAAGTAATTACAAAAAAAAAGTCTAACTTTTAGATATATGCCTGACTGAAATACACACTTTAAGAGGAGTTTTATAGCATCAAAATAGGTTATCTATAAATGCTATTCCTAAGCTTCGCAGTCGGGTCGGACAGGGCTGGACTGGCCTGGATACTCAACTTCATTTCATTTCATTTATTTTCATTTATTTTGTTTATTCGAACAAGTGAAAGACATAACATAAATCTTTATACCTTGCCCGAAAGGGTGTAGGATGAAGTCAGAAGACTTCAACTTCAACAACTTCGGGAACAAGACAATTTAAACTAGAGCAAATTTATATTATTCGGACACGTCTTAGAGCACCGGGCTGTGAGTAGCGATACATAGCCGGCTACAAAACTACAATACTAAGTTCTCCAAAAATTGCTTGTTGTCACACATCAAAAACTATCCCTATGTAACTAGAAAGAGATACATTACCTCGTCGCTTTGCATCCTGTAAGTTGTTGAAAAAAGAAGTTGTAAAGCAATGCAGAGTTCTGAGGAAGATCCGAGTTGCATTTTTATAAGCATCACAACCAACACACGCTTTGGCTTGGGGCACGTCTCTGGTGCGTTCCAGTTGTAGTCAGAAGTGGGAATTTCTGAGTTCCAAGTAGGAAACTGCAACTGGAACATTCCCCGAAGTCTGAATTTCCTACTGGGAACTCGGTGAAACCTCGCCACCCCTGCGTTGACAATCGAAGATGGATGCCCCCAGTGTGAACAGTTATTTAGCTCCTGTAATAATCAATTTATTTGCACTTCTGACTGGGGTGTGTCGCTCTAGATCAGCTGTATACATAGTATTGTTAGACTTATATTTACAAAAATGCTGCCATAGTGATAATCACATTCTTCATGTGATATCTGTGAACAACAACGCATGGTGTGCTCACAACAGCTAACAATAGCCTGGTAGATCAGCATGTTGTTTTCCGACTTCAACTGGAACGCCGATAAGTCGGAGATGATGCCACTCCCAGCTCTGAGGATACTGGAACGCAGCATTACGATAGATTCTCCTCATAGCACCTTTAAGTTAAACATAAGCATATTCTACAACTAAATTAAATAAATAAAAATCAATTAGAATGGACTGCTTCTGTCAGAGTGCTTTTATCTGATATTTTAGATGCAGGCTGATATAACCTGATATTTGTTGTTTTGCTGACATCAGACTGATACCCGATATCAATATCAGATCGGGACATCCCTATTCAAGTCCTCAAATAATAACACACTGTCCAACATTCAGGCGTATTTAGATGTATTAGCTATACAATGGAAAAAGGCCAGCAACAGTTTAGGGGGAAATAGTCGACACTTTAAAACAGGCAACAATTTACTGAAGCCTTAGAGTTAAATTTGGTTGTAAGTCCTTGAATTCAGAGTGAACCATCTTTTACACATCATCAGACACCTTTATGAGACTGGGCCTCAGAAAGCTTTCCCCTTATTACCTTCTGACGGGCAGAGCTACCGCACAGAATCTCAATCACAAAAACTATTTTTTTTTTTTCTGTATGCATTTTAACAAAGTTTTGAAAATCCTCACTCTGTTGGAAGTTTTTCAAAATGTGCAAGAAGAACACAAATTGTGCATATGTGCAGACATAACCTTTGTTTCATTAAAAGTGCTGAGTGGTTGGATTTTTTTTTTTTATTTGTTTTGCTACTTTGCTATAAGATGGTGGTCATCTGTCCTGAGGCCATAAAATAATAATAATAATAATAATAATAATAATAATAATAATAATAATAATAATAATAATAATTTAAAAAAAAATAACTTGGACTTTCTGTCTTCTACAGTTTGGATTTTTCTTCTGTTTGTTGAAGAGGGATTTTCCATGGCACAAAAGACAAAGGGTAAGATAGATAGATAGTACACATACATTTTGAAAATAAATCAAACGTCACTGGAGCTTGTACACACTCAGTTGTCGTTTATTTTTTTCTTGCCATGAATGACATAAATCATTGTTCCATCATTGAATGAGATGTGTTCTATTCTGGTCTAACAAACAGATGGAAGTACTAAAGGGCCCCAACCATCTCAGCGCCCACCACGCAATCAGCACTGTGGAAATTGGGTGAGAGGCACAGAGGGAGGCACCTTCAGCTCCCCTAACTACCCCAAAACATACCCCCCCAACAAGGAGTGCCTGTACGTACTGGAAGGTAAATATCACGAGTCTGTGCCTGTTTATGTCACAGTTATAGAGAAGTTCCTGTGCTGCTTGTGTTAGTTTCAAATATGTTCTCACTGAATTGGGTTAGATTGTTTTTTAAAGCCCTGGTTAAGGGGATTTGAGGAGGAGATGTCACTTAAGTTTATGATAATCAGGGGTGCTGGTTTGGCGGAGTGGTTAGCAACCAGGCACCCCATGTACATGCTTCTGCCGGTCCGGGTTCGGGTCCCGCCTGTGACCGGTTTGCAGAGTGTCTTCCCCTGCTCTCTCGCCCCCTTTCACAAGCCTATCCACTGTCTCTCTCCGATCAATAAAGGCACAAAAATGCCCAAAATATACATAAAAAAAGTATATGATAATCAGCACTGAGCACTGCAGCTGTTTACAGGGCCACACAATTTATTGTATTCACCATTCTAAAGGAGCTCAGACTCAATCTATTTCAATTACTTATATCTGTCTGAGGTATTTTAAGTAGAATATAAATGGTCAAAAAAGGTGTATTTTACTGGGGTAACACTTTAACTTAAAGTCACAATGCTAATCAGTAACTAATTTCCTCTTAGCATTCTACTTATTTACATACTGGCTGCTTGTTAGACTACTAAAGAGGTCGCATTTTCCTTAACTGTGGTCCATATAGTCTTTTTTAATGACTCGTGGGGTCTGTTGTTCATAATCACTAATGCTCAAACACCAGTTTTCACATCCATAGTGCCCAGATGGTACTATATTTTCTCTGTCTGAGAAGTTCTGTTTGAGCTACTGCCCCTTTAAGGCTCCCTTACGTACATACATGGTCCCACTCTGCTCTGATTGGTTTACAGGTCAACTATGTGATCATTTGATTTTTGATTTGATTATTGTCTCTTTGCATTTGTTCTAACATCGATGGTCTACAGTGTGCTTGCTACTGGAAGCCAATGGTCTTAAAACGCTGACACAACAATGGTAGGGCATCACACTGGTATGTCTGTAGGAGGAGACTGGAACAGAAGATGTTTCAGGCAGCTTATAAGGAAGGGTAGAAACTTTCAAGAAAACTGTGGGGTGATATAACTAACCTCTTTTTCTGTTACATTCATTATTGACCAGATAACCGCTTGTAGAAACTTCTGGCTTTCAACAGTGTGAACTAGGGGTGTAACGAAATGGTCAACTCACGAAATGATACGAAATACTATACAGGGCTCACGATACAAAATACTCACGATACAAAATAAAGATTATAGAAAACCCCCAACAGTAGGAAGTTGTGCAAAAATCTCATTTTCTTTATTTTCTTCCTAATGCAGACATACAAAAAATATTGCTGCATCAGTACAAAATAAATGCTCTTTGAAAAAAAAAATTGTAGTTTTTTTCCCCTTATTTAGACTACAGTGCAAATACAAACATAAAATCTCAATAAAAAGTACTTTGTTGTTGTAACAATCAGGATAATTACATTTTTGAATGAAAAGGAAAACAAATAGCAGTCCTCAGAACTGCAGTTTAGACCTATAAATGTCTGAACTACTGCTTGGTAGTTTTACTTGCCGCAGTATACGACGAACTGTAGCGGCATGTTTTGCACACGGTTGTTGTTTTGTCAGCAACCTTCTCACCGTTCTCTCGTCTTTTACATAGGAGGCCAAAATAGGTCCACACAACTGATTTATTTGACAAAGGTCAGCGTCAGCTAATTCCTCCACTTCGTCTTCCTCCATACTGAAGCGAGTGTTTTGCTACGGTAAGCGAGGAGGGTAAACATCACCAGTCGTGCGCGCGCCCCTTCGCGTTTTTTATTTCGTGCTTTTATTTTGTGCGTCTTCATTTTTTAATTCGTCATTTTTTTATTTTGCAAAATTTCGTGTCCAGTGTCCTCTTCTCTGCCACTGTCACCAAAGAGTCCAGCTTCACGCCAACCACAGAGCCAGCCCTCCTGATCAGTTATTCAATCCTGGATGTGTCCTTGGTCCTTAAATATCTGATGAAACTGGCTCTTGGTAGCTGATGATAATGAAGCTGGCAGTTGGTGGCATCTTTCAAAAAAGAACACTCTGCTGGTATCCTCAGAAATGCCTCCTGGCAGCAATGATGGTTGAAAAAGATATCCATAGGATCTATAAGAAAAAATAGTCTTAATAAGAAGTGCAGGAAGGCCAGAAAAAGATCAAAAAAGGAAAACTTTTGAAAATTGTGAAAAAATTAAGGAAAAAATACAAAAAACAGCTAAAAATATGGAGAGCAAACTTTAGGCTGCTGCTGTTTACAGCGCCATGGTAACAGAAGGTTGTTTAGGTGTTAGAAGTTCATACCAATGGAAAATGGAAAACAATATCTCACTTAATTAAGGTCAGTTTGGTTGGATGCAGTTGGATGGTGCTCAGTAATTGCATTGCTCAGTTATTACCTCTGTTGTTAATGAAGCAGTGACTGTCTGAGAATGACATACTAATTATCTTTAAAACAAATATGGCCTATGGCATATTTTTCTTCCTTGCAATGTTTCCCCCAAATTTGGATGCTCTTTCAACAACAAAATGATTTTAGGTGATCCTCAGATTGAAAATGGGGAGAGGAGGGTATATCTGAGTATTCTTTGGCAGCCTGATATCTGAATGGTGTGAAATATTCACTGTATCCCTCAGCTCAGCCCCGTCAGAGAATAGAGCTGCTGTTTCATGGAGCCTTCTACATTGAAGCATCGTTTGAGTGTCGTTTTGACCACATCGAGGTGCGGGATGGCCCCTTCAGCTTCTCACCACTCATCAATCGTTTCTGTGGGGCAGCCAGTCCTGGTCTCGTCCTCTCCAGTGGACGCTTCATGTGGATTCGTTTCTTCAGTGATGAGGAGCTGGAGGGGATTGGCTTCCAGGTCCAGTACACCTTCTCTGCAGGTGAGCGAAACACAGTGGGGAACTTGATTGATCCCATGTTCAAATTTCACATGCTAAATTTGCATATCAATAAATATCCTTCCATTCCACTTAAATTAGATGTACTTTCAACCCACATCACACAGGTTCTGCAGCCAGGAGGCCTTTTTATTTAGATCTCTTGTTAAAAGAAAAACTGAACCCCATGCGATGTAGAAAGACAGTAAACCTTCGTTTATTCTCAAGGTGAATATAAAGTGGTCCTCCTAGTTTGTGCTGCTGGTGATTTTCCAGCAAATGTTTGAAGTTCTTGAAACCTTACCCAGGAAGGCCAGAGTAAATACACCTTATGGGGTTCAGTTTCTATTAAGGAGTTGGCAGTTTTAAAAAGGTACACAGTGGAAGTATGTGCGTCTCAGAAACTCCATGACTCTGCAGTTTTTTGTTTGAAGCTTTTAACACACACAAACAAACTAAAGTGGACAGGTGACGAGCTGAGAAAGAAAAAAACAAAGACCAGTTTACATGCCATTGTGCTTGAGTATTCAAGTTATTTATTGCATTAAAATGACATTTCAAACACTGCTGCTCATCATCAAATAAAGGTTAGACTATTTTTTGTCTGTTATGATGGACACAGTACCACATTAAGCTGTCACACAGTGACTTGACCAACAGACATGGTAGACTAAACAGTTATACTCAACTACACAGCACACACTTTGTAACAATGTTGGAAGGAGGGGCGAACCAAAAAGCCTGCACACAAACATACTGCATTTACAGCACTATTATATTTCTGTTGTCTTTTCCTATTCTGATCAGCTTGATTCTAATGCTAACAGCAGTTACTCACAGGGTTGCTGTTTTGCTCAACATTTCTCTTTTTTCAATCTGTTATGGTAGACTCTGCAGCTTATCATGGAGGTGAAGATGACAAATTTTCTCTGTTCCATCAAGAAATATTAATTTCAACCTTCTTTTGCAATGCTGTTTAGTATGTTTACATTTCTGACTGTGCAGCAAACTCAGTGCTCTCATTTGTCAACAACTTTGGAACAAATCGTGGCAGGGCAGACAAACTTTAGAGAGGAGTGAGGTCAGAAAAGCATTGCTGTATGCTGTGACCACTTTGTGAAATGAAAGGCTTAATCATTACTTTTAATGTCTAGCTATAATCTAAATCAGGGATGGGAAACTGGTGGCCAAGGGCCACATTAGGCCCTCCACTTTATTAAATGAGGCCAGCAAATCATTTCCAAAAATCACCAAATGATCATTGCACTTTAGGTAACAAGATATAATAGAATATTTGTACATTATTATTTAAATAATCGAGCTTGACTTGTTTCTGTAAATCTCTCTTAGTCACAGTCACATCACAACATTCAGCAAATTGCAGAGAAAAATTTAAGTTCATCACATAAAGAGCACAAAAGTTGACTCAGAGTTAGATGGTACCATGTCCATGAGCTAAAGATCCTGCTTCATTTGAAAATACAACATGGCACCTGCGAGCACCTGGTAGCCCATGGAGAGCGGAATGACCTAATTCAATGCAATCTAAATAAAAATAACAAGTTGAACCTGCCTTACTTTTGAAACATCTTTTTTTTGTTCTTTTTCTCTCTCTCTCTTTTTTTTTTTTTAACTTTGACCTACTTTGATTTGAAGTTGATGCACTGGTGCCCAGTGTTGGGCACGTTACTTTAATAAAGTAATTAGTTATAGTTACTAGTTACTTTCCCCCAAAAAGTAACTGAATCACTAACTGAATTACTCCTTCAAAAATTGAATTAGTTACCAGGGAAAGTAATTGATGCATTACTTTTATGAAAAAGCTTTTCTGCTTTAACTGTGTGGCTCCGTCTCTGTGTCCTTCCTTGTTGTTACCTGGCCTGCTGCAGCAGCTCTGACATCATCAGCAGAGTTTTTGATGTTTTTGATCACTGGATTTTAGATTTACTAACAACAGACAAACACTTTGCTGTATATGACATAATGTACACTTCACATGTGTGTTCTTGCCTTTTACTTCTTGTATTTCCATCCTGAAAACACCAGTCCTGTCTCCACAGACGCTCCGGAGCCGCCGTTGCTGCAGCTAGCTACGTTGCCAGATTTTACAATTAATATAAGCATTTTTAAAGAGAGAAACCTACATGAAGTGTGTTTTAATTTTTATCCATGTTACATACAATTTTAAAGTCATATTTCTTATTTTTGTCTCTTAACTCACTCATTAAACATCCTTTTGTTTGGAGGTAGAACATCTTTTTCTTTTTAAAGAAGTGAAGAGAGGGGCTATTGTTATTTGTAACTCCATTATTGCTTAACAGTCTGTCTATCCTTTATTTTTGTAACCAAAAAGACATGTCAGGTTTTATCTAAGTTGTATCATAATCCTCTACAGCTTTATTTTGGTGAAAACAGTAGTAGCCACATTAAAAATCAGTATAATTCTGGCTAGAAGGATTTATTTTAGGCGAAACATCATTTTTACAGTAAAATTTTCATTTGTGTTAGGGTGGGTTAAAACGATTTTTGTAACTTCTGAGTTGGGTTTATATTGATGGCAGATCATGCACCAGATTCCTCCTGGGTTTGGGGGCACAACAAGTCCAAGTAAGCAACTGCACATTTGAAACAAGCCCAAAAAAGTACAACCCACAACTCCCAATATACACATGCAAGTTGCAAAAAGAAGCCGAAAGTTGCTTATAATAAGCGCACCTGGCAACTCTGGCATCGAGGTTTCTAGTCTGTCTGTCAGCGGCGTAGCTCCTTTCTGTGTCTGGCTGAGCGAAGCAGGCCAGATATCAGCTGATAGACATCGGTGCAAAGTAATACGCCACATTTCACTGTCGGTAACGGTAACGGCGTTGAAACGTTTGAAATAGTAATTAATTAGATTACCTGTTTCTGGAAAAAAATGCTGTTACTCCCAACACTGCTGGTGCCACACCTCTATCACCAGTGGTGCCCTAACAATACCCCTTGTACAAACAAAAACATCACAAATTGTGACCATTGTACATATCACTTAGGTTTAATAGATAAGTAAAGTACTAAACACTCATTCAATAATGGTCTCCTTCTATTTACCAATGATTTATTAAGCAATGTCATATGTAGCTTATTAAATGGATGATATATATATATGTATTTTTAATTAAATCATAAATAAATTAAACAAGGTGGTCTCTGTATTACTCTGTGTCCTTTGGGTGCCTCTCAGGCTCAAAAAGGTTGGTAACCCCTTTGGTTAAACAGGTTGTTTCTATTAAGGGGGCTCTTATGGGGCCAGTATTGTAGCAAAAACTATTTACGAATGCGTATTTCAATCTGTGTGTGTTACCAGATCCACAAATTTGAAACTAAAACTATTTAGAAATGTGTATTCCGATCTGTGTGTTACCAGATCCACAAATTTGAAACTAAAACTATTTAGAAATGTGTATTTCGATCTGTGTGTGTTACCAGATCCACAAATTTGTAACTAAAACAATTTACAAATGCGTATTCCGATCTGTGTGTGTTACCAGATCCACAAATTTGTAAAGAAATCTGTCTGTGTGTAACTACATCCTTAAATGTGAAAACAAAATCAGTTTGTGTGTAAAATTAACTGTGTGTGTGTAGTCAGATCCACACTTATGTAAAATAAATCTGCAGCTGCGTAAACTGATCTGTATGAGTAGACAGGTCAGTAAATACATTCATCACTATGTAGGTGTGTGGTCTGTGAATATCTGGCCACTACATTGGATGTATTCTCACACGTGACTTTTGCTACACATTTGTTAATAGTTTTAGTTACAAATTTGTGGATTCGGTAACACACACAGATCGAAATACGCATCTGTAAATAGTTTTGCTACAATACTGGCCCCATAGGCTCTGTCATGGAGGCTGCCATAATTAATCAGACTGTTCCAATCATTAAACATATTTCTTTAACTTGTGAATATAAGTTCAAGTATTTACAGTTAATTTAAGTACTTGTTTAAAATTGCAAGTTGTTTTCTTAATTAGTTACGTCTGTGTACTTGTATTGTATGATGATGAGGATATGTAACTGTCTATTTCAAAATTTTGCCCGAAAGATCCTGAATTTCACCTTCACGTTGGAGGACTCTTAAACCCAATTCCAGGTAGTGTATCAATACAGCTTATCCCACTTTAATAAGTTCAATTGAACTGAGCATCCATACGTGCAGTAAAGTCACCTCTAATCTCTCTTTCTCCTCTATTTTTCTTTTATCCCCTTCTTTGTTCTTACCCTCTGTCTCTGTCTGTGGGTCAGACTGTCAGTTTGAGCTGTCTGGGGCTGACGGTGTCATCCGTTCCAGTCAGGTGGAGGAGGAATATAAAGTGATGCCTGAGCAGGCAGTGGACTGCATCTGGACTATACGAGCCCCACAAAATCATAAAGTATGTAGAACTGTAATGTTTGTGCCTGTTATATAAGGCACCAAAATGTTTTGGATTTATTTTCCATAGAATTAAGGACTGGGGAGAGGATGTGATTCATTAGAAACAACATGACAAACAGTACAATGATTTAAACGATGAGTCTCCAGCCTGCTGGGTGTTTTGCATCCTGCATCGCTCCTCATCCCTGCAGCATTTGTTGTGAGGTTTCTCTCCCGAATACTTGCCGTGCATTTGGGTTTTATGCTCTTATCTCTTTACATTTGAAGTCTGTTATTTTAAATATTCGCTGATGTTACATAAATGAATTGAGTGCTTTAGTATGAAGAAATATTTCTAAAGAGAACTACTCAAGTCAAGAGAGTTTGTCTCAACATCAAAATTAACATGCAAGATGAGTAGGTCCAGCCAGTGAGTGTATGAGAGGGTAATAAAACACATTGCACGTTATTTAATGACACAGGTGTGAAGGTTGGCAACGTGTTCATCAAAGTTATCCATCATCAGGCGGCTTGCAACGACAGGCAGAGTGTTTTAAATATGACATGGCCACAAAACTGACACTGTTCATCACTGAAGGCAGATTTAAATCAGAAAATTAACAAATACAAAAAAACAGATGAATGCATATATAAAACAGTTTTTATTTATTTATTATTTATTTGATGTGGACATAACAATTACATTGGACAAACCAGGTGCATTGTTTTAAGTGATTTAGCACGGGTGCTAATTTACAACACTTGTCCACAGGAGGCTTTTATAAAATGATAAAATTAAGAAATGAAGAAGGGAAAGAAAAAGTACAATGTACAATAAAATATGACAGTTAAAAAGAAACAGTTTTTCAAATTAAATACATACATAAAATGTAACGCCAAGGCAACATGATTTCTTGACTGTGAGAGTAAATATTATTAAAACACTGTCAATATATAATTTATAATTGATAGCTTTAAATATTAGGAGACAGTAAAGATTGGAGAAGCTAAATTAAAACAGGAAAATAAGAACATTGTCATGGAATAAAACTCCAAATGATAAGCAGACAAAATCATTAAACCATGCTACTTTGGAAAAAAAAATCCCTACGAATAATTCCTACAAATAATCCCTTTATTTTTATTTCAAAAATGTAAAAAAAACTTTTAAGTTGTACTATATCAGTATTTAAAAATATCTGGAACAGTAGGTGGCGTACAGCAGCCTATTAGGGACATTCTGAAAACAAATAGAATTATCAGTATATTTTCAACTAAAAAACATTTTAGGTTATAATGTTGTAAATGCACAAGAATGAAGCTTGAAACTTTGAGCTACAAATTACAGAAAAACAGTTTTAAAGGGCAGTATTGTACCGTTAACCAGCTTGAAAATGTTTTCATTGTAGAGTATTACACAGCCTATTCTGTAAAAGAAAATCATACCAGATAAGTCGAATAGACTGACAAAACATCAGTGCCACTTTAAAAGATTAAATACACATCAATAATTAGTAATTTTTAAGGAAAAAAATATGAAATGTAATGAAAAGAACTGTTCTGTGTTTTAAAGTCTTAAAATTCAACTTTAAATGCTTTGACTTGTCTGCCCAGTCTCTTTAAAGTCAATATGCTAATGATAATGTCATGACCCTGAGCTTCATCCTCATGTATTTCCAGAGTACTCAATCCAAGTAAAGAATATTACTTGAATG